>BGPR01003052.1:51252-111434 GCA_013235015.1 Araneus ventricosus | reverse complement strand
CATAGAAAGTGTAGATTACTTGGCACATTATATTCAAGAAAAAAATTACAAGATTCAATTGTATTAGCATTAACATTTTCTTTATTTGATAATTAGAGTCTAACAAAATAATTTGATTTTTTTCAAAATCTTAATGTATATATTTTTTGAAATTCTTTTATTTTTTCTGAAAACAAGTCTTAAAAAAAATGAAATTGAGAAAGAAAATACAAATGTTTCTTCTAAAATTGTTTTGTAATCAATGCTTTTCATTTCTAGCTACCGTTAAATAATATTATCAAACTCACACAAAATTAACATATTGTTTTCACTTACAGCTGGATTTAAATTTAATTTAAGCTCTTTTCTCTGACTTCTATACCTATCTTTCACTGACTACTTCTAGAAGGCCCAGGCAGCTATAACGAAAATATTAACCCATTAATGCTCAAGTTGCATCCTTTTCAATAATATTTTATGAAGCTAATAATACTTGTCATGAATCAAATGAAAATACTAAAATTCCTGCTGAAAATTTCTGTCTTATTTCCGTAACCTATTTATTCGCTAACGTTCCCTATTTAAGATAAATCCTATTAAAGAAAGAATAAAACCTATCAAAATCTAAAATTATGAGACATTCCTAAAAAGTGTATTCTTACAATTGTATATACTGTTAATATTTGTTAAATGCAAATAAATTAATTGGTAAATAATAATTGAACAAAAAGCTTACCCTTTTCTTTTCACATTGTGAAAAAATTATTTTTTCAGATCTGACTTGGAAAAAAAGGTTGCGTTATTAATAAACAGCAGTATATGCTATATGATTGAATATAAAAGAAACGAATATTTAAAAAATAATTTTTTGTAAAATTTATGTTGAAAAATAATTTCTGTGAGTTTATAATGTGCATTTTTAGGAGCGTCCCAAGACAGACTAGGCATTAATGGGTTAAGGAAGTTTAAAATACTAATATCAAGTGCAAATGTTTACGTTGGCGGCCAACTCTTACTTCCATTTACTGAACTTTTAGAAATGAAAAGAGTGTAGGGACGTTTGCTTTACATCAGTATAACGCACCTACTCTAGGTTGTGCACAGATGTTCCTGCATAAATATATAATAGACTTGCATTATGTAAAGCGATCAACCCTTAAAGTTTGTCAGACGCACCGAATCACCCTGTAAATAGTAGTTTTGCTATTTATTTCCACATGTTTTTTGAAGTTCTTTTTTGCATATAATAATAGTGTAATTTCAAAATTAGTTTAGTGCGTATGCTTATAAGCTGAAGATAAATGAATTAACGACTGATTATACTGACACTAACCTATTGTGGCTTCATTACTTAAAATGCCTTCGAATTCAATATAATCTGCTTAAATTAGTTAATATATTAAGTTATTAATGTATCCTGACTAATTAGTTTGCTTCTATAGACCATTTTGCATAAATTAATTGAACAAATTAAGCAATTATTATTTTGTGTCATATAAATTTCTCGATGAAATTTGTAACGAATAAGCTGCAAAATAATAAATAATGCATCAAAAATGTTATTTAATAATTGATAAAGGTAATAGCTCAATGATAGTAAATAATTAATTTTTTCACTGCTTTCCTCTTTTAGGCGGATTGTTAAAGGCAGTCGAGGTGCTTAAAACTGGTAGTGGTATTTCTTACATTTTGATGTATTTTTATGAGATGATTTGATGTATTTTCTTACATTTTTGAATAAAATGTTTTGTTTAAAGCAAAACATAGTTTTAAAATGAGACATTAACAGACATTAATCTATATGTTAGCAAAATTCATACATTTACTCATGGAAGATGTTGCCCAAAAAAGCTAAACCGAATAGTAAGAACTGTTTTGATCTTCATCACCATTGATATTGTCCAGGTGATTCTTGGGAAAATATTCTCTAGAAGGGGCAATTTCTGCTGAACAAATTTTTTACTATCAATCATAATGGAATCATGATAGTGCATACGAACTATCATAATGATCTCTAATTTCATAATATGACTAGATGTATGGCCCGGCGTTGTACAGGCAATCTTGAAGAATGATGGGATATTCCAGGAGGAAAGAAGTGAGATCACGTGACCTCAGGATCCATATATTTTCATATGGCCCTTGCGTTTTTTTCAACAAATATATTGTCCTTGCATTTCCCCAACAAACCTAAATAATCTTTCAAATAGTCTTTTTTTTTTACTATTTTTCATATGCTCGCCTCAGGTTATTTTTTTCTACAAATATTGTCATACTCCTCCCTGACAATAAAATCTCCTTTGAATCCTATATTGTTTAATCAAAATTTTTTGAATCCAGCCTTTTAATTGCCTTATAGCTAATAACCCAGTGATACTCAGGATCCACATTTTTTTTCATATGCCGCCCCTCTGTTTTTCCCTACAAAATATTGTCACTTCTAAGCTTCCCCAACAAACTTAGATATGATCTGAATCCTCTCTTATTTGGATTAAAACTTCCAATTCTAACCTTTTACTATCTTAAAACGGTATGAAGCTTGAATGAAGTGCGAAAATTCAATGTTTATAAATTGAAACTAGTTATATTTTGATTTGCAAAAGAAAAAAATAAAACGAAATAAAATAGATACGATAAAATAGTACACCAAACTGATAAATTAAACACCACAAACATATATTTTCGGTTTGTCAGTACTTGAATAATAGGGCAAAATAAAACAGATAAAAATGAATGTCTTTTCCCCAACAAACGTAAATATTTGCGAAATGAAACACCGTACGACAAAAAAAGAAAAAAAAATACGGAAAACTATTTTTTTGCCGATGTTTATAAATCAAAACTCCAAAACTAGGAAGCTCCTAAAAGCCTTTTATACAAACCAGATATAAGAAAACCGATGTGACAGATAATTATAGGAGCTGCCGGTATATGGCAGCCACAATATTTCATTCACTTTGACACTTTTTTAATTAATATCTTTTTAACTACTTACAATTTCCGGAATTTAAATGAATTAAATGGGTCCTTGGATTATTTATAATCTTTTACTACTTTCCGCGCGCTTTTTCCGTTCGGCGGTTCATTGAGAAGATAGCCGGACTACATAAACTTACATACAGTCCAGTTTTTATGGTGTAGCTAATCACTTACCAAGATATGTCATCCTTCATGTAACAAAAGTCTGAATCTGCATTTTCTGTAAATTAAATCTGTTCACGAATCAAATTTATATATTAATTTGGTTGGCAATTGTTCGATAAGGTATATCTTCTGTCTCAACCATGCTATGAAGAGAAGAAATCATTTTTTACAGGACACGGCACATTTTCCTCATACTTGAAAAGGTTTAGTCTTGCCTCGACAGCAGACTGTCCTTGTGGAAACACAATAGCACTCCTTTGCATTATGTGACAGGAGTGCATTCTGACCATCCTTTCATATGACTAAATCGGCACAACAACATAAGCTAATCTTAAAATCTAAGCTAGACTTAAAATCCAAAGTTATACACCATCATAATGATTTTCAAGAGCTTTTTTGAATAAGTCATGATAATCTTTCACTTCAATCTTTCTTCTTCTTCTTTTCCATTATCTGCAAGCCGACATGAGAATTTTTGCTCCTTCTTCGTCAAAGTGTCAGCGCACCTGAAATATTCTCCGCTTCCACACAGAAGACTTCACTTTATGGAGAAAAGAACAATCAACAGAACAGTTACACATGTGCTTCCCAACACTCGCATTTAGTTTGTTCTTGTGGACTTCTTTATTTGATTAGATTTTTCTCTCTTGTTTGTTGATATTGTACACTTCATACTAATATTTTTTCCTTCTTACAATTTTTTTTGTTTGTATATGGTTTTATATGATACTCCCCTTTGTTTCTTGTATATTATCCCAGTTTTTTAGATTTGTATTCTCATAATCTTTTCCATCTCTCTGCCTTCACCGCATTGTTGCTAGACAGTTAAGGCGTCTTCGATGTCTCTTCCACTTCATGTCCGCCACTGTTTCAACAAAATTTATAAATCTGAAGTCCGATATTCTTCTCAAATAATTATCTGTAGCCATTTACAATTTCTGCTCAACAATTTCATGATTTTACGATTCATATGTAATCCTGATTAAACATATTGAACTTTCATAATAACTTCATATTGATGACATTTTGTATTTTAAAGAAATTTAAAACCCTTGCAAAGTTTCAAATTCAGGAAAAGTACCAAAACGAGGAGTTCTTGATTTTCGACGCATCTGGTAGCAACCTCACAAAAAGACCCAGGCACTTCAAAGTAGTATTTTCAATAATTCTCTAAAATAAGACCTTGAGAGGAAATTACAACTCAAATCCACATGTTAAGAGAGCACATATTAATATTAAGATTTCAATTCAGTAAAAAGTGATAACAAATCAATGAAGAAGGATAAATAGAACTTTTCTAGAAATTTATTAATAAAGGACATCACATAGCCGAAAAGGCAAAAGGATGCCGCCATAGACTTTAGCTATCCTACTAAATAATTAAATATATCACTTTTTAAATCAATTAATAGAAATTTTCTTATTTCGTGTATTATTGCAACAGGCCAACAACAAAACGAGTGTTGCGTTCGTACATTCATTTCCCAAGCATAAGCGTTTCATGTTAGTCTTTTAAGCTACTCCTGATTCACAAATGTAATTATGCCTTCGACTTTTTCAACTAATTACTAATATGGAAAAACAAGTGGGTTTTCTGAGGGATTCCAAAGGTATGTGATCGATGTTTTTTCTTGCTCGTTTTCTTGATTTGACACAAATTTTTATGCTCCCATAAGATGTTTCTATTCTTTACTCCTGATTTGTCTATTTATTGTTTTAAAACATTGCTTCTTCATAGTTACTGTTTCTGTTGACATATTTTCTAGAAAATGATTTAAAATATAAGCTAGATAGTTAATGATAACCTTATCAAATTATGTCATCTTCATTTACAAATACTCTCCGCTTTTCTGTAAATCATTGATATGAAATATATTTTAAAAGTAGCTGGCTGGAAGTCGCGATCCATATGGAATCTTCCTGTAAAATGGACGTTGTACAAATCAAATTTGTTCATGAGCCAAATTTATAATGTAATTTCTATTAGAAGAGCGAATAGCATGTAACTCTGTGTTGTCCTTTGAGCTTGATTGCACCTTCTAATTCATAGCGGGGTTCGATGCCTCGTATTGCACTTCCAAACTAGTTTAAATCCATAAGATTCTGTATATAAACTAAGTTTAAAATAGGATTTTAAATCGACCATTTCCATTAAGAAAATTTTTCCTGAACGATTACAAAAACGTTCAACTCCACACTACCATTTTCCTCCCCGACTTTTGAAGCCTATGGCAGCTATATTGGCTGTGCTACGCATAATCCATTAATAGACTAATGAATATACAAACATGCACATATGATAATATGTCTATGATTATGAAAACGTACCAGATATAGAAAATATGCAATTGAAGAACTAATAATGTTTTGAAACAATTCGTTACATAACACATTCTTGATTTTATTGTCAACTGATACTAATCTTGACAAGCTGTGTCAACATCTAACTCATCCCTGTCCTAATCCGCCTTTTCTTTCATTACAGGCACAGTTAACGCCGGTCAAAACATTTAGCGACATTTCTACACCAAATTTCTCCTTTTGTATTTCATTTACATATAAAACGTTTTAACTAAATAGTCTACCATACATATGCACATCTACTATGGAACAAACCAATTCACTTTGTTGTATGACATGGCATAATGGCGGCTGGTTGCAGCATTCAATTCATGAAAGAAGAACACTACTAAGAATGAGAATGCTTACTTGATCTATTTTACCTTTTCTCACGAAATAATTGTAAAACAACATTAATTTGAGGGCAGGTTTTGTTTTGAATAAATGGTTTATTACCAATAAAATTGTAGGTACATTAAATAGCGGATAAAAATGTCTCTTATTTGTAGGTTTTTTGTAATTTTATTCTGTCTGAGTAACAGGAGAAATTATGTATGAAAACAGAAATGAAATTCTTGAACAAATAATCTTTATTTTTATGAATAAATTCCAATATATGTTGGCCTGATTTTACAGGGGTCAGATATGTGATGTATTTAATTGCCAAATATATATATAATTTTTTTTTTACAAGTTTCACTTTTCACAATTAAATAATTTGTCAACAAAATCAGGTAGAATTATTTAGACATCGATATTTTTTTTAAATTTTATAACCTACTTACGGAATTCTTAGATTATATTTTTATAATTTGCATTAATTTTTAATCTGCGGTTGTCAGATTTCTATGAAAGTCACTAATTACAAAATCGTAGTTAAAACCACTGGGAAAAAAATTTACCAAACTGTCTTTATAACTTTCTTTAAGACTTCAGTTGAAAGCAGCTTATTCACTTAAAAGTAACCAGAAAACATTTCTAAATGAAGCACTTTTTTTGAACATTTCCATTTCAAGATTTAGTTCCATTGAAGTTACTGACGCGTGAATTCAGCAACTGCGAATACGAGAGAAAGAATTTACTTAATTCAAATTTGTTTGAAACAAAATCTTTTTGATAAATCTTACTGATGGAGAAGAAATTTAAAATCAGAATGTCATTTAAAATGATTGAAAAAATTTGAAGCTTTAATACATTTCTGGAAATTTGAAAGTAATCTATTGATTGAAAATTTTACTAATTATCAATAATTATTCGAATATAATAAACTTTCGGAGGTTTCACTATTTCAATATATCATTCAGATCCATATAAATCTAGTCAGGCATATAGATATAAGCTCAGTTTGAATTTTCATACCCATTGTATAATTAATAATAACCCTTATCATTTGAAAATTACATGTGTACACATAAAATAAAGCATTGAGTAACAATTCATTTTATCTTATACTGTGGTTCGATCTTATGGCATCTAAACCTTTATTGGCATAAGCAATGGTAAATTCCTAGATCATCCTGAACAGAAGTTAATTTACTACTTCTATTCAATAAAGTTGAAAAGAGAGATACTCAGAAAAATATAAATAAAAAACACTCTTTCATTAGTGAATTAAAAAGCGGTGAAATAATTTTTTAAAACACAATTGGATGAGCTTGAACGCTCATGGAAGTTGTTTCTAGGCAAATTTGTGATTTTAATACACTATAAAATATATTTTAAGTTTTCAATAAATGCTTAGGAATGTTCTCTCTATGATATTCGTTTGGATTTTTATTTCGTAATAGAATTGTTTTCAAACGCCTTCCTCGCTTGCTTTTCTACGATTTAGTTCGACGTCCTTATTTCTATGAAAAAATTATTTTTCTACTTTTTCTGGTACGTTAAAGGCTAGTCTTTGAAAAAAAACACTTCAATTTTATTATTTTCTATATTCATTACGTATTATTATAGTATTTATTTATTTTCATTCATTTAAATGTACATACATTGCTCTAAAGCTTAAATTATGTAATGTATTCACAACTATACAAATAGCTTGTAAGAAAGACAAAAAAAAATCAATTCCATTTAACATGAAGAGGTAAATAAAAGTGTACTAAAGTAGCATTAATATTTAAAAAACTGCACCTTGAAAATTACCTCCTGTTTTAAGTAAGACTTTTCCAAATTGCACACTAGATATGAATCCGTCTATATATGACTATAATATACCGAAATGATCATTGAAAAGAAACAGCTTGATTGAAATATGTTTTAGTTATTTCTAATTTAGAATTGAATTTCTGACAATTCATAATCTATATTTAACGAGCCTGAAATAAAAATAGCCGCATTTTATATTTCAGATAACTACTATCATCCGTAAGTAAAATGCTTTATATTTTACATTATAACCTTTCTTAATTATTTTAAAATGCCAACGCTTATGTAAATATATTTTTAAAGATTGCTTTGATGCTTTTAACCTTAAATGAATGAAGATAATAATGTTAATACTTATAAAATTAAATGAATTCAAACAAGTATGTCTTATTAAAACATTGAATTTATAAAAATCATAAAATGCATGAGAAAAGTGTATTTTATGTCAATGCTGCAGCAGGCCTCCCAGGCTATGTCAAAGCTGCTCAGCTTCTCACAACACATGAAGACACTATGTAGCCTACAAAAAATATTTATTGCTGAATTTATTGTTTTGGTTGTGTAACTTAAATCACCTCAGAATAAAGTTGTTGACCTGAAGAATGTCTTTCCTAGATTTTGTAAGCATTTAGAAGACAAATTGAACATTCAAATTAAACTAACAAAAGAAAATTATGAAAGTCTTATAAAATGGCAAAAAAGCGTTTCAAAATATGAAGAGAATTCTAACAACAAATCGGTAGGACTTGAGCACAGTCACGGCTTCGTCACCAAACTCAAATAATGCAAAACCGTAGAGCCTCTCTAAAAGAAATAAAACAGATCTTAAAATTTAAAAACCTCTATTCCCTTCTCTGACATAAAATTAAATCTGTTTTAAACTCTCAACTTAATATTTCAACTTAATGTAATTACTTTTCCAAAATCCATTTCTCATTGTAAACATAGTTCTTCAAGGCAGCCTACACTCCCCTACCCATCTTCTCAAACCAATAGCAGCTAAGATCTTTAATATCATCTCACCCACAATCTCCTACTGAACTCACTTAGTGGATCATGACAATATGAATGCTTGCCTTTGCATCCGATAAATGATGAGCCGGTGCAGCGTGAAAGATTAGGGCTCGTGAATTCCTGGACTTGTTCTCAGGGCGTGAGTAGAAACGAGGAGAGTTGCAAGATAATATATCAAGATAATACATTTTAAAAAAGCTATTTTTTAATTTTCAGTAGGCCAAATTTTTTAGATTCCAAAACCAGATATGAAATTTCACATTTCAAACAAATTAAGATAACCAGCATATATGACATTTTACTATAGTTTTATTAAGTAAGTGAATGTTGATGTGACGATTCATCTAAAAAAAATAAAAAACCAGAGCTCCATACACACTTCCCTCCTCACCACTTCACTCCCTCTAGCCATAACACTCTCCAAAATGAATTTCTTCTTAAAAGAAATCTAGCTTTCTATCAAGAGAAATCAAATAATCAATAAACAGATGTGTTTCTGTCGACGCAACACAAACCGAAACCAAAACCCATAAGCAGCCAATATTGCCACTTTGTGGGAATGAGGAAACAAGAAAATAAATTAAGAAGAGCCTGTTTTCCTCGTTCAGTTGTCTCCTTGCCAGCCAGAGCTGCCTCGCCGGAGCCCATAGCTCCGTCTAGTTAAGGAGAAGGGTTGGTTTTTCTCTCGGATTTTCTGCAGTGAACGAATATTTTTTTTTGGGGGGCGAGAGTACTTACACTCAGACCTGCTTCTCTCTTGATTATTTTCTGTCTTGTTTTCAATTTTTATTACTTTTTGAATTTTCTTTGTCATGAACTCTGAGAGTAAAAGTAAGCGAATAAGATTAAAAGCGAAAATAAAAGTCAAAAGAATTTCAGGGAGTTCTGCAACTCTGAGCCCCATGGACGAGCCGCACTAGCCATTGCTTGGAAAAGAGCATCTGAACGATACCAAATACAGTGCAATTCATCAAGCCAAGTCTGCAGAATTTATGATCAGATCGGGTGCTCTCATAGTTGAAGCAGAAACTCCAACAACCATCGAGACGAACATAAAAACAAAGTTTCAGCATTACCACATTTAGCACATACGTCGTAAAGCAAAGTTCCACTTCAATCGTACTGCTTATTTTTAAGTCTGGTCAGCACGCTGAGAATGTAGAAAAAATGGTTTCTTCACCCTGAACACCTTTCAAAACTGTCAGATTGATTCATTTGTACTGAATCTCACTCCTGTGCTTTCAATAATACTTAACAGCCTGGTTGAGAATTCATATTTAACTCATTAAAAAGGTTGAAAACCAAATAGTAACGATTTTTACGTGTCGAAGTGAAATTTTACATCGATCAATCGCTACAAGATAGGTTGCTATGTATGTATTGAAACTAAACGGTTCTATATTAGGATTCAATGAAACTCCCAAATAGCTACCAAGGACTGATTTTCAATTTTGTTTAGCTGATTTCGCAACTATGATGTTTTCAGGGATAATTATTGTTTTATTATAAAGAAAAGCAAATTTGATGACAAAGATTAAAAAATTCAAAAAAACTAATTTTTATTCAAGAATTTTGTTTGCACAGCTAAATTATATTTCTTTAATTTTCATATTATTTAAAAAAAATTCCTTTAATTATATCCGACAGTGTACATAAATAACGCTTATTTAATATTTTTACTTTATGGAATGTCAACGAGTGTTATCAATGAATTCAATAATCAAAAATTTTATGTAATATTATTCTCAGACGTAAGGTAACCTTGAATGTTGCCGTCATTTCCTGTTTAGCTTTATGTCAATGTGAAAATTTACAGACCAATGACGAGATTGTAAATATTTCTTCCTATTGACTTATTTGAGACAGAATTTATTACAGATATAAGAATTTTTTATGTTAAGATCACATATTAAATTTCATCAACAGTTCATTGTGTTTTGAGTTTGCTGGTTTTTCTGCATATTGACTGAAAAACGTAATCGGAGAATGGTTTCTTAAAGCTGGACATTCAGAAAAGTTTGGTGAAAGTACTTATTCCTATTGACTTATTTAGTACAGAATTTGATCACAGATATGAAATTTTATTAAAAGACAATATATCGAATTTCTTTCAACTAGTTTGTTGCGTTTTGAATTTTGGTTTCACACACACATTGACGGGGAGATGTAATTCAAAGAATGGTTTCTTTAAAGCTGGAATTCACGAAAGGACGCTAAAACCAGACTGAACAATGCGAAACAACCGATGAGAAATGAAGCGGTGTCGAGTCAATTTGGACTTTATCCGGCCCGGTTTTCATTCTGCAGTTCTCTCACAAATGCAAAACCGAAAAATGGGGGAGGGGCAGTGAAGCTGTCTCGGGAATGCGGGAGGAGGGGTAGGCACAGTTGTTAGGTTGAATGACCCACCTAAATGGAAGGAATGAAAATTGGAACGGTCTGGTGCGAAGTGCTCCAAATTGAGTGGAGCACTCCCTTCGTGAATATTCAGCTTAAGATTCGTTGTGGCCTGCAATGAGCAGATTCCTTCAAACCTTGAAGGCGAAATTTGTTATTAATACTACTTTCTCCATGAGTACTCAGTATATAGTTGAAAGTAAAAAGTGCGCAATACAATTTTTATCTTTACTAAATATGTTTTTGTGAAAAATATTTTATTACATATATGCTAAAGTATTAATTACTTTCAGATGTCATTCAGGCTAGTATTGGTAAGCATAAGGAACTATCTATATTTTTTTATACAAAATAGTTTGAATTTTTATTAAATACATGAAATGAATTTTACTTTTGTAAAAAATTTAAATTTTTAAATGAAGTTTAAGTTTTCAACTATTTTTCATTTTTCAATACACAAATAAATTATACTTGCTTCAGAAAAAGAAAACAAATCATTTTATAAAGTTGAAAGAACTTGAATGTGCAAGACTTTCAATTTTTTATTTTCATAATTGCTTGTAAATAACTTGTTTATATAAGAGAAAGCTTAAATGTCTGTACGTAATTGTAACGTTGAGTCATTTCCTTGTCCAAATTAAGCAATTTTATATTCTTATAACTAACTTCATATTATCAAAACCTTAAAAATTAGTGAAAAGAATCAATATTTTTATAATTTAGTGTCCTATCTTCTTGGATTGAAAAAAATATTGTTGGATTTTTCTAGTTAACTATATCCAGTAATAAGTCCTTTTTTAATTTCAGGAAATCTAGTTAAAGGTAAGCATATTTTTTTCCCTTTTAACTCAGCTACAGAATGCGCTTAATAAAAAAAATCTAATATGCATTTTGTTACATTGTAAAAGGATTTCCCGTACCGAAATGGTATTTAATGTACAGGATGTCCGCAAACTCTGGCAACAAGAAAGAAGAAACGTGTCATGCAGTTGCAAAAATGGTCATCTTTAAAAAACTGAACACCATTCGAAGCATTTCCAGCCATTTGCAGCATTTCTCGGCATGCAGTGGCGAATCCAGGATTTGGGTCTGGGGGGGCTGAGGTATAAAAAATTTTGTATCGTCGTGACGAATGTCAAACCTTATGGCTCATATAAATCAAAATACTTTACCTTTACAGACTTTACTCACCTGACCATAAGAATAATAAAGAACGCTACAAAGCTTTCGATAATTTGATAAAAATCACAATGAAACGACTAGCTAAAACATGTTTTTGACCGCGTCAACGCTAAAAATACGAGTGGAATGACTACAAAATTGGGAAAATTTTCAAGCCTATCAAAATCCAGGAAGATATGCTGTCACTTTTTTTAAAGGGAGATTAAGAAAAAAAAATGTAGTGATTTTTAATAAAATGAAGATTTGTGGTCTAGCTGGGGGGGGGGGGAGCTCCACCCTATAGACCCCCCTGGAATCGCCACTGGTGGCATGTAACCTTTCGGCACTTGGCTGGAAATTGAGTTCAGTCTCGATGCGTCTAGGTTAAGGTTAGCAAAATACATGCCGTCTTTATACAAGAGCAGTTAAGAAAGGATTGGATGAAATAAGAACAGCAAAGCTTCAAGGTTGTGGCAGCTATCTAAAAACCTTGAGTACAAAACATATGGCAGACTTTCGTGGCACTCTACATATCAAGATTGAGCTCAATTTCTTGCCAGGTATCGATAAGGTAAATGCTGCAAAAGGCTTTTGATAGCTACCACATCTTAAGCCTTGTTCCAACGGCGGGCGTGTCGCTTGGCCAAACCTCGAGTCGCTCGAGGTTCGTACTTGTAGACTGTGGTCGATTGAATTCGAAGAGTCGTGCCGTTACTACGGCGCGTGGCTTTGCAGATATCTCGGCAGCGCTCGAGTGAGAGGATGCATTGGCGCCGTCTGGCCTCTATACTTTCCTTTGATGTGAGAGCTATTTATCACTATAACGCGGGAAGAAACAGATGCACTTCCATGCCCACGAGCCACATCTATGCTTTCTGTTCTGACTACAGGGAATAACGCGAACCGCGAACGAAACTCGTGGGAAGACAGGCCGTTGGAACGCAGCTTTAGAAGTTTTGCAGTTCTTATTTCGTCCAAGATACTTAAATACTTATGCTCTTGTATAAAGATTATACACCATGAGGGAATTACGGTAAAAACCCGGTTAACCGAAACACGGGTTGTCCGAAATGCCTCTGAAATATCAAATCCAAAGAACACGTACTGTACTGCACGGAAAAAATCGCGAAGGCGAGACTTTTTTTGCAACGATATCCCCACTTTTTTTCTTCTAAGCCTTCCCAAGAAAGTGAATGATTAATTTCAGTACTAAAATAAAAATTATGGTTATTAACAATATCAATTACGATATTGGCGGAGGTTTAACTTTAATAAAGAAAATAAATGTAGCCTACAAAGAGAGTTTTGAATTCGTTTTATAAACAAAACATTTTAGAATTACATATTATATAATTAGATACAAAGTAGTAATAGATGTTCATGCCTTAACTTAAAAAATCGTTATCCGAAACGACCCCCCCCCTTTAGTTCAGTTACCCCGGGGTCGTACTGTCTTTAACTTTATTAAAAGGCTATTAAAAAAATCTTATAAAGGGTTATTAAAAAACTTTTTTGAGTTTTTTTTCTGACTATGTGATAAAAGTTATCGTTATGTTCTTTAATGAAAAATTACGAGGTAAGGAAACCACGATGATAATTTAGGGACACCCTGTATAGTCGCAGCCCCCTGTACTTAAACCTCCCTTCTCTCCTAGAATAATCTATACTTAACATTATTTAAAAATTTTTTTGAACTCTAAAAAGTTCAATAACTTTATATAAACTTAATTAAAAAAGTTTTAAAACACACTTTTATTTGTGTACTAAGCAGCTAAAATTTACTTATTTTCATTATTTCCTACCTTTTAATTTCGAGACTACAGTTTCTCAAATTCACTACCAGGTTGCGCCACTTATTGAGAATCATTATTTTCAATCAATGTTTAAATGATAATTGAATTATGAAAATATAAAATATATATTTCCATTGAAAGCACACAAGTGAAGAAAATTTGAATTCACACCAGGAAATGAGAGGAAAATTAATTAAAATTTCCATCTTTACAAACATGAAGCAAGCCAAGTTAAATAAAAGTGTAAAAAATGAAAATGGTATAACGGAACATCAAATTTTGAATAATTTACTAGCAAATTATCCTTCTTGTTTCGCTAAAATATTTGCTGAAATCATGTGCGCGTGCATTAGGATGCGTATCATTATTATTCTGGACTGTTTGAAATCAGGATAGATTTTTACATCACGAAAGTTTTCAAAATTTGTGACCTGATCTCCTTGACCCGTCAAAATAGCCTAAGCCATAAGAGCCCCAACAAAATAGCCCGATAAAAGAGCCCCGACAAAATAGCCCAGAACAAAATCAGTATTTGAATTTGAGTTATTTTGTCAGGGCTCTTATGGATTAGGCTATTTTGACGGTGTACCCCTGATATCACAATAACTTCTGATTTTATAAAAAATTAGTTCGTTTTTATTTATTGTAGAGGGAACTAAATTATTACGCACTTTTATTTAATTTGATGTATTTTATGTTTGTAAAGATGAATTTTTGGTATAGATTTTTTATTCACTTCCTGATATGCTAGAATTTTCAAGTTTTATACAGTAGCGTGTTCTGAATGACAATATGCTATTTTAATAGTTTTATAATCAGTTAATAAGTTAAGTTAATGAAATTTTGATTCCGTACAAATGGAGCTTATGGTAATGAATTTGAGGAAAATTTATTACTTGATTCTATGGTATTACAATAATGACATATAAATTAAAGATTAAAAAGTAGAAAACAATCAAAATAAAATATTTCTAACTTTTAGTACACTAATTAAAGCATGCTTTTAAAAATGCTTTATTAAAACTTACTTTGAAATTGTTTCTTTGTTTTCTTTGCAGATTTTAAGGCAGCCGACAGTAAGCAATTTTGAAGTGCTATATGCATAATTTTTTTCTTATTTTTAAAAATTTGTTGTAGTTATTAGAAACCAAAATTGATTACTTCAGCTCTGAAATTTCAGAGATGTGAATGGTACTGTGTTTGAATTTAACTCAATATAAAATATAGGATTTTTTTGTATCAAGTAAAATTACGATTTTACGAACTGAAGTTTTAAATATGTAGTTAACATTTTATAATATTCGAGTTACCTTTCGGAAAAGACAATATGTCATATTGTAAATATAAAAAGAGTCATATCTGCAATTATATGAGTTTTATTAACTATTTTTTTACACAAAATCTTCTATGAAGTTTTCTAACATTCAAAGAAAAATGCATATTTTAGTTTCAGAAATATTTCATAAAAAGCACAAACGATGATGTACCCCAGGGGTTTCCAATCTTTTTTCCCTCGCGTACCCCTTAATTAGTCCTTTTATTTTCGCGTACCCCTATTGTCATATCCTCCCTTTAACCATCTGTCTATGAAAAGAAATGTTAAAAGCTTAGTTAAGCTTAAGAGTCAAATTACTCGAATTAATGAGCTTAATTAATAAGTCTAAACTAGAAGTAAAAACAACTTACAACGGAGTGGTGCCTAGTGAAGCTACAGCTTTTGCGAAGACATTGATTATTTATTCATAATCGGGACTGGTGAAGGCTATTTATCAATTATTTGGTTTCATTTGCCTTTTTTTCTTATTTTTAGCATATGCTTTAATATTGCACACCCCTCACTTTTACTTTTCACACGACTTTGGGGAAACAAAATTCTGTAACTATTTTAATCCCTCATGTTTTCTTGTGTCCTCTATTACTTTGATTTCTCGCACCCCCAATTGGTCCTTTGCGTACCCCCAGGGGTACGCGTACCAGAGGTTGGGAACCTCTGATGTAGTGGTACAATACCAGTTCTATTTAATCGTAGTAGTGCATTAACATTAACTGAAATTAATTAAAAGATATGAGCCGATTGAACACAAAAAGAATAAAGATGCTGTGAAAATCCATGCAGATTGGATATATATTCGTGGTTTAACATTTTACTTCGAATGCATTCCATGTTTTATGTTTTCTTCGTATATTTACATCTTGCTTGAGTTTGAGTTGATAACATGTAACGTTGTTTTTTTTTATTTCTATAACTTCGGGTGTTTATCTAAATATGGACATCTTCTTCCAGAATTGTTTCTTTATCACCTTTACAGGCGATTTATAAACCTGTCTTCCGTTTGTTTCAGAGACAGATTCCATTAGTTTTTTTAAACTAATCAACTCAAGAAACAAACAGATAAAAATAGTTGACAATAGAAATACCACAGAGTTTGATAGTTTCTAAATAAGGGGCAGGACCGATTTGAACTTGGCTCTCGAAGTAAAAGCCAAAAGGGTTGACGGTTACTGTATTGTAACAATCTGTACTTAAGTTCGGGCTGCTCTTTATCAACAAAACTGAAAACCTGCCCACCACGGAAAATATTTCTCTCATAAATAATATAAACAGTTTGAATCATTTAAATTTCATAATATCTGAGATAGCCAACGAAAGATTGCATACGGCGCCAGGAAATAGTTGAGAAAAGCTGTTGTGCTTGACAATGTTCTAATATTATGTTATTCTATTTCAGTTGCACTGAAGGCGCTCTTTCGTAAGCATAACTTATTACTTTTTCTTAACCAACTGAGAGTAAGAGAATCAAAGTCTTAATATGATTGAATGTGAAAAAGAATTTTAGAGCAAGCAAAATTCATTATTTTTTACTGAAAATAAAATTGTCTGTTATATTAAAGTGCAGACGATTGAAAAGTGTAAAACTTCGTGCGTAACAAGCTTGTAAGTTTTTAAATATAAAATAAAAGAAATTCAAATTAATTGAAAATAGAAATTTTACGAATGTTTTTATGAATCATTAACTTTTTTATCTACGCAGTTGTATTGCTAATGAAACTGAATTTTTAAAAAATGCATTTTTTAAAATAGACACATTTTTTAAACCTACAAATGTTAACTCATACCTTTATGAATTATTTTAATTTCATATTTCAATCAAAAACAGTCTAAAAAGATTCATCATACTTTCAAATAACGTTTTCTACACAAAACATTTTCGTTAAGAACGTGACACAATTTGACTTCCTTTTGGGTATTTAATATATAGGTTCAATACTTAAGTGCGTTTAATTAGAAATGATTAGTGAAAAAAGTAAGCGAGAACCATAAATATGATGTTTATACAGGAAAATAGCTGTGAGCCACAAGCTGAGATATTACATGATGCCCCTACTGGTATATTCCGGAATCGGAGCTTGTATCTTAAAAACTATAAGAGATACGAACAAAAGCTTAGAAGGTGACTTAAAAAAACCACCTTGTGGATGATTTCTATCACAACATTAGAACATTTAATTTGGGTATGAAGTTCATAACCCTGCTGTTCGGAATTGATAATTTTAAAAAATCTGATATAAATCATCTGATATCCATCATTGAAGTATAGCCATCGATTCGAAATTTATACTGCAAGTTATCTTATAAAAAATCATCAGATAATCGTATCCCTATATAGAAAAAAATTCTTTTCTCCGATTTTGAATATTTATTTTATAAGTATATGTGAATACACGCTAGTGGCCAAAATTTTTAACCTTCTGGAATGAGAGTAATTATGCGGCTTGATTACGCTTGACATCCTCTTTTTTTGAATAGTAACGCAAAATTATATATCATTATAGAAACATTTATACAGGGTTCCCACTTATATCCGTTACACCCTTAACTTCTAAACGGTGACAGCTTAGGCCATAAAGTTGGTGTCTGGGTATAGTAAAAAGGCTATGCGCTACTCAGTGAGACAACTAACAACGCCATCTATCGGCACATTTTGGAATTAGCGGTCCTATCTCGGAAACAAGATATGGTAAAAAAGTCAATAACAAAATTGTAGAGAGTCTTCGATTTAGTACGAAAAGACACCTTGAGTGCAATAATGCTAAGAACAAAACGTGTAAAATGTGCATTTGTTTGCTCGCATTTTCGGAAATTTTGAAGTCATATGACACGAATAAAAGTAGGAAATATTATTTTTTGGGCAAAAAATGACCCCTTTATACTTTTTCTTGTGGAAACAACTCGAACAGTAGGTGCATGGACCTTTCCGCCAACATTTCCGGACGTATTACTGTTGCTTGTGTTTGAGCACCAACTATATGCTAAAACGTGTGGAAAGTGAAATTTAAACAAAAACTCAAATCTGCATTGTATATGACGGAGAGCACTTTGAACACCGAAAATAAAGGTATATTGTGATAACTAATTGTTTTTTTCTCGTTTTAACCCGTTTAGATACGTCACAGTTTCGGAAATCGAGAAAAAACAAATGTGCACTTTAAACGTTCATTTCTTCGTATTAATGTGTACAAGGTATCTTTTTGTACTAAATCGAAGATGCTCTACAATTTTGTAATTGACCTTTTCCCCGTTTCTTATACTGTTTTCGAGATAGGACCGCTAATTCCAAAATTTGCCGATAGATGGCGTTGTAAGTTGTCTCATCGAGTAGCGCATAGCCTTTTTACTATACCTAGACACCAACTTTATGGACTAAGCTGTCACCATTTAGAAGTTAATTGGGGTGTAACGGATATAAGTGGGAACACTGTATACAAAATGTGATGCAATAACTTTTAAGAAGAAGAAAGATGCAGAACTTTGAAAACTCAGATTCATACAGTTTCTCACTATCTAAATTTATGCTCGGTTGGATAATATTTATGGTGCATTTGCCATCTTTGCCAACACTACCAAAGAGGATGGGGCCGCCGTGGCCTAGTGGTAAGGTCACAGCCTAGGGGCCGCAGGGCTCCATGCCCGAAATCCGATCCCGCTGAAGATCCGTCGTCTATGAGGCTTGCTGCACGTTCAATCATTCGAAGTGGTGCGCCGCGGAAGTTTCGAGAGAGGAGTGCCTGCTCAGGTATCATCCTCATCATCTGACCGTGGTTGGAAATTACGTGGTCCTTTAATGTAACGAAATTAAATAAAATAGAATGAATTTGGTTCTACCACTCCGAAAATATCGTCTCATTGTTTGACTTTAACTTGGAAATGAATTTTAATTCTGCTTAAATTTTTCATCTTTATTTACGAGACAAAAATGGGTTTTCTGTCAAATTCCACCGTCTGCACCGAAGATTGTATCTCAGTTTGTGAAATAATATCACAGACATGATTATTTGCTGATAAGGTATGTTCTCTATTCAGTGTCATTTCATAAATATACTATACGAAATAACACATCTTGCAAGAGATGTTTTCAACATACAGAAACAACATTAAGCTGGATATTAACGATCAGTTCACATCACGCAAATTCGGTCGCGCAGTACAAAACCGGTCGCCAATGCGAAAATCCGGTGAGAATTGGTGTGATGAGGTCGAAAGTTTGGTTTTTCATCTTCGTTCGTTATCCATTTAGAGTGCTGGATCATAAAACTGAAAATCTATCATAGAGCGAGGGAGCGAGGTTCTCTCACAAAAGCGAAAGCCACTAAACATCTGCAGTACTTAAATGGATGGGCTGAAAATTGGAATGATGTGGAATGCTTCCACACCATTTGCGCGGTGTGGATTGACCATTAATGCCAGCTTTAGTGAAAGTCAACGATTCTGAGCGGAAGAACATTTGATATGAGGAGCAGGCGTCGAATTCCAATTTTGGAATCCATCGAGTTTCTTGCAGGAGGAAAACGGACGTCATAGTTCAAACTTTCAAACCGACGGCGTGTACAATATGATAATTAATTTCCTAATCCATGAACGTAACCAACGAAACCATTTTGGAAATTGATAGCCTAACCTTCTTTCCAGTAATTTCCATTTCCTTGCTTCTGTTTTAATAATTGATTGGTGTTGCTTCACTTTGGGACTGACTTTTATTTTATTTTGATAGAATTTCTTCATAAAATAAACATGATTAACGTACGTTCAGGTATTTTAAGATTTAAGAGAATTATTTAATGTATACAAAAAGCTTCTAAGATTGATCATGACTTATAGAAAAAGTATCTCAGTAAAAATAAGAATATTAAATATTCATTTCATTATGATAATCATTAAGCTTAGAAGAGAAACAGCCTTTATTTCATGCTTCAGGTACATAAATACGTTTTTTATTGGTGTACATTAATGTTTATCACATGCGGAGCTGTTATGAAAGCATCCTTGAGCAAAATTAGAACACTTGATGTTCGGCACACAACTTTACTATTCTTCTAAATTTTTCTTAACTTATAAGAAAGCCATGCTTCCTAAGCCTTTAAATTATTTTGGAGGAAGTCCAAATGTGCTTGCAAAAACAACAGAATTTAGAAGCTATATAATTTAAAATATTATTCTAACGTTTTCTTTTTCTTTAGAGGACGTAACAGGTACGGTAAGTGCTCTCTGAGATCGAGCAGGTGAAACAAGCATTCTCTCTGCATTCAGTAAGTATGTGTTAAGCAATGGCTTTTCAGTTACAAAAATTCTCTTTTTTCACAATATTTTTTTTAAAAAATCATTTGTTAATAGCAGAAGGCGTGGATGTTTTTGAAAGATGCAAACGAACGTTCTTTGAAAATAAACATTAGTGAAAGAAAACCAGCAATAATAAAATATAAAAAAGCTATAAAAACTCTATTTTATTAGTGCATTAAAAAGTGGAAAACAATTTTCAATCAAAAATATGAAGGCTAAAACAAAGTCGCAAAAGCCTCAACGCACTGTTATAAATACTGTAAAAGAATCGGAACTTTAATCAAATTTAAATTATATTTTTAATTTTAAATAATATTTAGGTATATTTTTACTGTTATTTTCATTTTTGGTTTAATTTCCTAACAGTATTGTCTCCAGCACCTCACACTTTTACTATTTTTTTTAGACTCCTGCTATTTGTTTAAATTTTTTCATCTTTTTTAATCTTTGATGTATTTCATAATTCATTTCTACAAATATAGAAACTTATAATTAATATTTTTCACAAATTCACTTCCATATGGCGCCTCTGATATGAAATTAAACAGTTCAGCAATTAACTGAAAATATTGAAATATTTTATTTCATAGAGAATTAACAAGTGTACTAAATTTCAGAACTCTGATACGGCAGTAAGTTTGGAAAAGAAACAATTATAAAACTCTGACCTCACAAACATGAAAGAAAAAAAACTTCAATTAAATCGCATAAAATTTTGGATTTAACCAAGGGATTGGGAAATAAATTTCACTGATTAATCTATAAATAGTATTCGCGGTTATGTTCGTCTTTGTGAGAGTATCATTATTTTATTTATAAATATAAATTTAAAAGTTTTTGACTGATAGGAAGAGAAATAACTGAAAAAACTAATATACTCAATGATTTTGTGGTTTATTTTTTATTTTATATGTAGTAAATAAAAATACTTTATTATTACATTTAGAAGATATATTTCTGAATATCAAAAACTTACAGGTGGGGGTACAGAAAAATGTGAACACTTTAGGTGCACATTGGAAATGTGCACATTTTTTCATACCGAAATTCTTGGAATTTCTTGGATGGACTTTCTTTGAACTTCGACCATAAAGAAGTTCGAACTCACATTTTACTCTGTATATTCGGTCGCGAGAGCATTTAGGGGACCGACCAGAAATTGATGTAGAAGAAAACTATTTATGACACTCCCCGTTTCATAGAAAGCTGATAATGACTTACAAGTTTCAACGATGGTTTTGTTTGATGTGCTCAATATTTATATGCATTTTCGTAAAGATAGCCCGAATATTTCGGCAGATATAAAAGTTTTCTTAAAAAAATCATAAATTTTCCCGCATGCCTTTTGCTTATAACATGTAGAGATTTCAACCAAATTATACGAAACCTACAGAATACATGACAATATATTAGCGAAGCGCTGTATTAAAATTTTAAGTTATTACTGAATTACAGGATTATTACAGGAAATATGAGTCATTATGGAAAATTTTATGGAAAAATTATTAATCTGTATTCAATACTTTTTTACTGCGCATATGCGAAAAGTAGCGTAATTTTTCTCTCATAAATTCAAAACCTGATATATAAGGAGACATACATAAAAATTCCAGTTAAATACCGTTAAAATTCAGAAAGATATTGACATTATACCGAGGTGAATTTTGATTATACTCCTAAAGAAGCTAAATGATGAAGGTTCTTGCACAAATTGATGTTTCTTAAACTTGAGTTTCGTCGAACAGTAATATTGAATTTTATGAAAGTTGAATATCCTGAATACTCATATAATTAAATACATTATTTAAACTGAATTTCGACGGTAACTCTTCGAAGATTCAAGTTTAAAAATATCAGTCCGAAAAAACGGCTCTGAGAGCATATTCGAACCCTCAAAGTATGTTGGAGCTAAATTTCGTAGCTGTAGGTATAGCGATCTGCATAGTAGAACGCTGACAAACACACACACATATACTCCTTTATTATTAATAGAGTCTTGAGTTTGTATAAATGTATAAAATGTTAAAAAGAAATTTAAATTTCATTATACTTTTTTAGATGGAAATTGCAGCAAAGAAGATCTACATTCTTTTAGTTACTTAAATGGAAACTATTCAATGGAAAATACATCTTCAAGAATAAAGAAAGTCTGAAAAATACTTTGTCTGTTTATTTTAATGAACTCATTTTATTATACTTTTAACCATGAACTGAACAAGAGACAATTTATAGCAATTTCTGTCTACTTATGTGATCAAAAAGATAGAGATAATTTCATAAGACATGAGGCTTCACATTATTTCTCAAAGCTAAATACATTTGTTTCAAAACTATTTTTTTCGATTGCGGTATTTTATATAAATATGCAAGGTGCCCACTGAAGTCTTTTACATCCCCATTAACTTCAAAACGACGACAGCTATAGTCATGGCAGTGGTGTCTAAGAATAAATTCTTCTCATATAAATCATTGTGAAATACAATAATGCGTTCCATGACGAAAAAAATACTCAAAAAATTTTATATTTAATGTTTATTCAAAGAAAATTAATATAAGATTGTTAAGGAGCGTGAATCATCTTCATCTTTTCTTTTATAGCAGAATAAACCAACATAGAACGCGTTTTCGATTTGAAGAAAACAAAACAAATCGAAATAATTAGTTTATTATTTATGATACATATTATAATTAGAAGGATTGAGTTCAATGATTCATTTAGAAATTTATTAATTTTTCTTAGTGTTTTGATAGACTTGTTGAGCTTTTATATGAATTTTGATACATACATAATATTTTGTTAATAGAACGCTGTCTAGAGACATTTGTTTTTGCCGACTCTTCAAAATGTTTTCGAAAATGAGACGCATCATAATCATTAAATAAATTTGTAGCGCGCATAGCCACTGCCTTATTAGGGTGATGCTTCTCAATGTACGATGCAACAGTTTTCCATGCTTTTAGCATTTCTCTTATTGCGCTAGAAGATTGTTGCATTACTATTACCTCCTCCTTCTCTAGCAAACTCTCTTTCACAGCTTCTTGCTGTGAAACACACTGCAAATCCATAAGCTCTTCGGTAGTTAGCTCTTGGTTGTGCTCTTCTAGAAGCTCATGGATATCATTTGTATTCATCTCCTGTCCCATGACCTTGGTCAAAGACACAATCTCGTTGAGTACAGATTCCTCAGATACTGTCTCAGACTCCTCAAAGTCACATTCAACATCACTCTTCGGCCAAAGCTTTTTCCAAGCAGAAGTGCGGGTTCTCTTGGGTTCGGGTAGTGTGGGTTCTCTCCCCTTCCCATGCATTTTCGATCATCTTGGGGCAGGTAACAATGTGGAAGTGATATATCCAAAACTCTCTGAGAGTAAGATTGGTTCCTTCAGTCATCTCAAAACAACGCTCGAAGAGTGCTTTAATGCAGAGCTTCTTAAAGTTAGAAATAACTTATTGGTACATAGGCTGGAGTAACGGAGTGATATTGAAAGGCAGAAACTGTATCTTTATGAATTTAAATTCTTCAAGGATGTCATCTTGTAAGTCTGGAGTATGGGTAGGAGCGTTGTCCATAATGAGTAAGGCATGGAGTGGAAGATTTATCTGAAGCAAATATTTTTTTATTGAAGAAGCAAACACTTCATTAATCCAATCAGTGAAAAGGTCACGGGTCACCCAAGCCTTATTGTCGGACCTCCACATCACATTTAGCCAGCTTTTCTGGACTTTATACTTCTTGAAGGCTCGTGGAGTTTCTGAACGGTAAGCAAGCAGCGGTTCAAGCACAGAATAGCAGAGAGAGACTATCTTTCATTGGTTTGTGGCCGGGCAATGCATAATCCTCTTCTGTTATATAGGTTCGCTTCGGCGTCTCTTTCCAGAAGAGACTCGTTTTGTCACAATTAAAAACCTGTTGCGGCAGGTAACTCTCAGAATTTACAAGCTTCTTAAAGTCTCCGATGAAGTTCTCTTTCATTGGTTTGTGTGGTCGTGCGATGCATAATCCTCTTCTGTTATATAGGTTCGCTTCGACATCTCTTTCCAGAAGAGACCCGTTTCGTCACAATTAAAAACCTGTCGCTGCAGGTAACTCTCAAAATTTATAAGTTTCTTGAAGTCGCTGATGAAGTTCTCTTCTGCCTTTGAGTCGCAGCTTGCTGCTTCACAGTGCTTTACAACGCTGTGTATGCCAGTTCTTCTCTTAAACATCTCGATCCAGCCACGGCTTCCCTTAAACACTTCTTCGGCCATTGATGATCTTGGCATCTTCTTAACGAGGTCGGCGAAAATCACTTTCGCTTTCCCACAAATGATATTCACGTTAAGTTGATAGTCTCCATCGTTTATCTATATGAGAAGCAATCTTTCAACATCGTCGAGAATACGTGACCGTTTCGTCGATAGATGCTTCTAAGGTGGCGGCAAGAATACTATCTGCTTAATCCTGTCCTTGTTCTCAAGGATAGTGAAAATCGTTGATGTAGACCGATTGTATGAGCTTGCTGGATCACCCACGCTCATACTTTGTTCTCGCTTTTCAATGAAAACAAAAGATCTCATTCGATTAACAATTAAAACAGGTTACAGTCAAAAGTGCACGCACAAGTACTAGGCACCTAGTTTGTTAAGAATTAAGGCAAAATAAAAGTACCGTGGATATGACAGTAGCAGGCGCAAAAAATCTGAGAATTCTCCTCTCCTCGTCACTCGTTATGCGAAACGTCGCTCGTTAAGCGAGTCATTTTTTTTCCAATTTATTTTGCTTGTTATGCGAGGCTTCACTGCGCCACCATTTTTAATAGTCTGCCATCTATGGATGAGAACTAGGAAAAATGTTATTAATTACAAATTTTAGCGTGCAAGAATTTTGTAATTATATCGTGCTGCCATCTGTGGATGAAGAATGCAAAATATGAGAATGCCATCTAAGGAAGGGAAACTCAAACGATGCTACCGTTGCAAATTTAAGCCTTTAATTTTTAGACGCAATTAAATTTTGAATTTGCTACAAATATTTTACATAGATTAAATTCTTAAAAGAACCATACTAAATTCACATGAGTAGAATTTAAAATAAGCCTGGTATAATGCACTTCATAAGAACGTAAGATATTTTCGTTTATCTTTTCATACATATAACGAATAGATTTACAAACCTATGTGTTTAAATTCCTTAATTTGATGTATGGTTTATAATATTTTATGTTAGTATATGCAAATAGTGATGTTTCTCATGTTACTTGGAAAGTGCTGAGTCATTTTAGTTATAAATCCAGTTTATTTTTTGAGAATGCATGGCATTGAAGACAAAAAAAAAATACTATAATAAAAGCAGGAATATGAAAATTTATAATAAACTTTTTTAGGTAAGTGAAATCCCCATTTATTACAAGTTATTAAAAATTCCTTTTGATGCGAGATATACTAATTTACTAAGACTTTTTGGAGGGGAGCATTGATTGACTGAAACTTTGAGAGGGGTACCATTTCAATTATTGCCTTTGTCATTTCACCACTGTTTAAAATGCTGAAGTCAGAACCCAAATAGCTCTCGTGTTGTTTTAATATGGATTTAATCCAGCGAAACTAAATTAAATATTATTTCATTCCACCCAGCAAATTTGAAAACATTGACATTAAAAAATTTTTGACGGTGCCTTTTCATTCAAGGAAAATTTGCAAACGAACTTGTTTATAAGATTTTTCAATTTATTATTTATAAAGTATGATTAAAGATTTCTTTTAAATAAATTCTTTTTGCGATATAAGGCATGATCATGAACTTTTCAATGTTATTTTTAACCTTTTAGAAATATGAAAACGTACTAAAAATGTAGAAAATAATTTTTCAAGTGGAAAATACTGAACAGAACAAATGTATTATCCACCACATTCACATATCAAAAATATTATATAGAAAAATTATTTAAAAAAAACAAATTAAGACTGGAAAATATTATGAATTTGATTATTAAAAACTTTGAAATTTATTTTATTGTGCCGTTACTAAAGTATATATGTCTAAACTCTTAAGGATTACAATATACTATATTTTCTGACGTGTCTGGACGAGTTTGCTAGTTTGTTTACTTACATTAAAAACCTTGACTTTATCTGCTTGTATGTTGTACTTCCTCTGAAGATCCATTAACTTAAAATTGCACCGGAAATACGTGTTACAGACATGTAAAAAAACGAGAAAACTCGTCCATGTACAAAAAGGTTCACTAACCAATAAATTTCAATGGAGTCAACTCACTTTATGTTAAAGTCACATAATAACATAACTGTGCAGGCCATTTACTATCTAACAGCACGTGCTTTTGTGCTGTGTTTTGTTTTTATGCTACAAGTAGTACTGCAAGGCGCATAATTTCATTCAAAATTAGGTTGGAGTGATGCGCTTGAGGTATAACACGTGAACTTATGTATTTCATATTAATTTAACTTATTTCTTTCATATGCATGTTTATTAAATTTATTTAATACAAAAACCTTTCTTTTGAGCTTCGGAAACATATTTTTGAAATTGTTACCGTATATACCAGGTATGTTGAATGTCCCCAGACAAAGTTATTCAAAATAGATAAATAAATTTAACAAAATAAAAAAAAAGTCAATGATTTTGTAAAATTAAGGGGCACTAGATATTTTAAAACCGTCCAGTTTCAACTATAAAATCTGCTTCTGATTCTATGTTGTCTTTCAATTTTAAAATAAACGACTGCATTGCTTGTTAGACCACACCTAAAAATGATTTTGAAAACCATTGAAATAAGAGATAAAATATTATAATAGGATTAAAATAGCAATTTCAGAAATAAGGAAAAGAAAAGAAAATTCGATTTTAGAAAATCATCCAGTTTTAAGGGCTGAAATCCGCTAATGCTCCTCAATAATTTTTAGAGCCAGAATGATTAAATAAATCCAATATTATGGAAATAAATGTACCTCCGATAACTGACACCATTAAATTCGTTTATTTAAATTTTAGCGTAAAGGCCAAGTGTCAGTAAATCAAACTTTTTTTCCAAAATTGAAAAAAATACTATTGAGGTATTGATAGTTTCAATACACAGTGGATTGCCAATATAATATTGACACTTTAGAATTTGCGTATTTTTTTGAATATCTCCCGAAAGTCTGCATAGAGTTTCTTAGAATTTCGAACATGTAAAGAATAGGCTTGAACTCACATTTTAGAGTGAAGATTCGGTCACGAGAGCATTTAGGGGAACGACCAGAAACTGATGAAAACAAAAAGAAATTTCGACTCATTTCATTTCACAGAAAGTTGATAACGTGATGAAACTTTCATCAATGGCGATGTTTGATGTGTATAATATTTACACGAATTTTCGTAAACATATCACAAATATTCGGGAAGATATAAAGGTTTCTTTAAAAAAATCGAAATTTTTCCGCGTATTTTTTGCTTGTAACTTGCAGAGTTTTAAACCAAATTGTATGATTGAATTTCACGAAGGTTCAATATCCTGAATATTCATGCATAGTTATAAATTAAATACAAAATTTAAATTGTATTTCGATGATAACTATTAGAAGATTCAACATTTAAAAATTTCAGTTTGTGCATGTACCCTCATCATTTTTTTTCTCTTAGAGAACAAAAGAATTCAGCTCTTGCAGTACTTATATCTTTCTGAATACAAATGGTGTTAAACTGGAATTTTTATATAAGTTGACCTATATATCTTAAAATATGAAAGTAAAATTACGCTACGTTTCGCACATGCGCAGTAAAAAATCATTTACTAAAACTCACATTTCCTTTAATATTCAAAGTATTTTATACAAATTTTAATGCAATGCTTCTTTTACATATTGTCAAGTATTCAGAAAGTTTCGCACATTTTGGAGGAAAACTCTATTTTAACAGTTTGTTGACAAATACAATTTAAGTTGGAATCATCCAGGAATTAATTTATATACCACTACACATGCGTGTTCATAGAGGGTGCCCACTTAAATAACGGCCACCCCCCTTAACTTCAGAACGACGGCAGCTATAGTCATGAAAGTAGAGTCTAGGCATAGTACAACGTCTATGCATTATGCAATGGAACCTCTAACAGCACCACCTGGCGAACAACTCCGGATATTGCATTCCTATCTCGAAAACGGTACAAAATAGGTGGGAAATGTCAATTACAAAGTTGTAGATCGTTATCGATTTAGTACAAAAAGACAACTTGTACATATTGAATGTTCGCGATTTCCAAAACTATGACGTCATAAACAGGTCAAAAAGAGAAAATATAATTAGTTATCACAAGATAGCTTTATGTTCGGTGGTAAAAGCGCTCTCCGGCACAACAATACAGATTAGAGCCCTTGTTCGAATTTTCCTATGCGCACGTTGGTGCGCTAGCATGAACAACCGTAATAAGTCATCGAAAGTCCTGCGATGTTGTCGGAAAGGTTACACCTGCTGTTTGAGTTATTCCCGCAGGAAAAAGTATAATGGAGTCATTTTTTCTCCCAAAAATAACATTTTCTCCTTTTGTCCATGTCTTGCGAGGTCACATTTTTGGAAAATGCGAATAAACAAATGAGCATTTTAAGCGTTCTCTTCCTTATATTAATGTCCACAAGTTGTCTTTTTGTTCTAAATCGATAACGCTTTATAACTTCGTAATTGACATTTTCTACCTATTTTGTACCGTTTTCGAGATAGGAACGCTAATTCTGGAGTTTGCCACCAAGTGGCGTTGTAAATGATCTCATCGCATCGCACATAGACTTTTTACTATCCTAGACACTACTTTCATGACTATAGCTGCCGTCGTTCTGAAGTTAAGGGGAGGGCGGCCCTTATTTAAGTGGGAACCCTCTGAACATTCGTAAATGGAGAATCTACGCTAGCATTTTATAACTTTTTCATTTCCTTTTCAATTTTAAAAGAAATGTTTGATCCAGACGATAGATGTATCAAATCATCGAGGAATATGAAATGCAGATAGCGAGCGACGAAATTTGAGAATAATTGATACAAATACAATAAAAGATATCTATGGAATAAAAGTGTGAATGCGAGGCATTTAAAGGCCCTTTGAGCTCGTAGAGTATAACACAGCTTAGCTGTAAAAAAATCTTATCTCATTTTGGTTGAAATTGTGGATATCTTTATCTCATCTAATAAGCAATAATTTTTTTGTGGTACACGAAACTAGGCAAGAATATAGTATACTTAGCTGATCATTAGATATGTATATATCGTAATTTTATATAATCTTCAGGCTGTGACTCTTAAGAAAGGGCCATAAATTTTCTCGTGAAATGCTAAGAATCAGAAGTAACTGTTAGAAACGCGGAAGTTATCTAAGTATAATGTTCCCACAAAGTTAGTATTGCCTGAATAAATAACTTCGAGTATTTAAACTGATAGCTACTTAAGACTATTTCTGCGTCTCAGTAAAGCTTAGCTCCACATAGCTCTTTATCCCATTTTCTGAAACGTCAGCAGATACTTGAATTACATTGGAGAAGTCATCCTTTAACTTAGTGAAGTGTCAAATTAAATAAAATTCCAGCATTGTTCGGATAATTTATTTAGTATGATATTAAAAATAAAGTTAATTAGATTATTTATTAATAATATTTCGAATTTATATCAAATTACTTAATAATTTAATGTTTATTAAAAGCAATCTAATGATAACAGAAACGGTGACGTCACTGCAATTAAATAGAAGGTATTAGACAAAAATGAAATAATTTTATCAAAATTTAGTGCTTTATAAACCATTAATGAAGGTATTGATTAAACAGTATGTATTTTTATTTTCTATTGCGATGCACACAAAGAGAAAGTAATATTATAATAGTCTAAAAATTGTACTTTGAAATTTTGATGAGACTTTTTATGTTATATCTTTCCGAGTTCCAATGTTCTACATTATGGATGACGGAAAATTAAGTTTCTACACTAATTAAGATTATAACTCTCCGTTTGTTTTGATGTTGAACTTTCCTAATTGTATTTTATTTGTCTTTATAACATTCTACATATATAACCTCATTTTCTACAGTTTCTAGACATTTACATAAAAAATATTTTACACATAAGATCAAAGTCTAGATTTTGTCGTTGTGAAAACTTCAGATATAATACTACTTTTAGAAATTATATTTATATCTTTGAGATAAATTTGTGTTTTCAGTTTATCAACTTTCATAATCACTTTAAAGATGAAGTTTAAAAGGTTATCAAGTTAAAATAACCAGAGTAAAAGGCTTATACGGGCCATGGTTGCCGTCTGTTTAGAGAGGAGAAGGCAGACTTTTATCAATATATGGAATTTAGATAATGTGTAGAAGGATAGCATACTATTTTCATTTAAATTGTGTGCAGCATAAAATTCTTATGGCAAAGTTTTAAAATAATTTATAAAAAAATTTACAAACCAAAGATCGGGCCAATAATATCTGGAAATGGGGTTAATTTGGTTCGGCACATTTTAACTCAAAATATTTCGTACTATGATAATAGTACTGTTATTTTATTCATTATTTTTGAATAAAGAGGCAGATTTATAATTTATTCATATGAAATAAACCAAAAATAACCGACGTAGGGAACATACTTGTTTATAAAGGCGCCTAAAGGAAAGCAAAAAGTTTTCTTTAAGTATCCTGACTTATGTTACACTTGAAAATTTATTTGATTTGCAACATTAATGACCTGTTTTGAAGCTACACGAAATGTATTTAGGGAGTAAGCTCGTAATTTTCATCATAATCAAGGGAAGAGACCGTCATCTAATCTTGATGCCCTTCGAAACTTCCATGCCAAGCCAATTGAAGGCGTTCGACTAATTGCAGAATTTGAGGAGCTCGGGTCCTATACATAAAGGATTGTAGATGAATCCGAATTGAAATTTACAATTGAGATATCACTTGCTGGTGAATTCTAACTAGAAATTACATCAAATTTTCCATTAAACCACAGCATGCTAATGAATTCTTGGTAGATATAGCGCCAAATTTGCCATCAAGCAACAGCCTATTGACGAATTCTGACCAGGGACAACCGAATTGATTTATTGATATCATTTAGAAAATACTCATTAGAGGTCCATAAATACCTAAAATCAGTTTTAATGACAAAATTTCCTTACCTGATGGCATTTTTTCACTTTTAGAAAAGTTCGTTTTGTTACTCCTTATTTCTGAGGTTTATACACCATTTTAAAATCATTTAAATTTATATCCCATTCAAATATTTTAAAAATCGAAAAGTTAGATTTCTCCCTAATAAATCGAGAAAAATTGTTCTTCTTCTCAAAAGTAATAAAAATGATTTCAAAACTGGATTACGTTCTAAGCCCTTATTAAGGTTATTAAACTATCATATGCTTAAAATATTAAATATACTTGTCGTTTTGAAATCCGTTATGAAAAATAGTGAAAAAAAATTTCACTATTTTAATGTGAAGTCAGTCCTCATAAAATTTGAATTTACTGTAAGTTAATTTTCTTTAGACAAAATATTGATGTGGATTATTCTTTACATTAGAATATGTAGATCAATACATATGATTCAAAGTGTGCGTAAGTTGCAGCTGGAACATATCGCTTTCTTGTAACTATAAAAATCGCTTCATATTTTTTTAGTTCTTTCGAACATAAGTTTTCATAATTATTAAGCAACGATAATTCTTGTATTGCTAACATTTAATAAATTTTAAAAAGTTTGAGTTTTTAGTTGAAAACATTTAATAAATTTTATAAATTTTTATTTTTCTACCAATCTTACAAAATTTGAGAGATTTGCATCCATTCAAATGAGTAAATTTCATAAAAGGGATAGAAAGTTTCCAACAAAAATTTCTTAGAAGATATGTCTATATATTTTTAAGATTTATGCAATTTTAAAAGTTTTAAGGGCTTCTAGTAGGCAATGAAATATATCTTAAGTGAAAGCGATTACCAACTTAAAATTCTGATTACTATCTTGTCTTTAAATTTTGAGTGAAAATCTTCACAGCAATTCTTATATTATAATGACAGATTTTTAAAAATTGTAATTTTCAAAGAAATGTCCTACTTCAAAAAATTGGCATAGTTTACCACTTGAATAAGTAATTAAAAATTCCATAAATTCTTACGTGGCAAATACTACATGCTACAGAATGTTTTATTACATGTTTGATACTTGGAGTGACCTTGGTAATTCTATTCTTGATCATTTGGATTCAATTATACTGATCGAAGGAAGTTGATAAGGATAATATATCGCCTGGCATGAAAGAGACAGGAATTACATTTATGGGACAGGTGAAGGAAGTTGATAAGGAGTAAGATGGAAGCAATAAAACGAAATGTCTAAAAATTGCTTAAGGTTGGTAAAAAAAGCCGCATAATTAACAAGGAACTTATTATATAAAGGAGGACTATCTATCATATCCATATAGTGTTGAGTCTTTAAACACAATTATGTATCTCTCAGTGATGTCGAAAATGCTTGTTGCATTGTCATTGGCCGTCATCCTACCGTCAGGTAAGTCAGTATGAATTATTACATTACAATTAAAAATACATAAGACACTCTTGTGTATTCTTAACGCCTTAACATACAATGATGTCTCTGACGTGCATCGAATTACAGAATTTTTTCTATTTAAATCAGTATTTAAGTTAAAGTAACAATTAATTTAAAATACAAAAATCACCTGGACACGTTTAAATGTCTCAGTTACCCTTTACCATCTTAAATAGATTGAAACAATAAAAAATATTCCAAATGGGTGGTGGCATCTAATTGGGAGATTAAATAAAACCGTATGGCAAGTGTGTAAGAAAAATTGGCTATAAAAAGTGTCCATAAACCATAGATAAAGTTCACAAATAAATTCTTTGAAAAAAATCCTAGATTCTTAATTAGTTTAGCTACACTATCGTTCCGTTTTGGAGCAAGAACTAAGAGGGTTATTTTGAGATGGACCTCGTAATTTTGAACCCGGATGAGTTGACGAGACTGACACGTGAGCGTGTGCCCCATCTCTAAACTTATGCGCCACGTCACAATGAGGAAGTTTAACTTATGATGACGTATTTAGCATGCTCCAGGTCCAAATTCCTTTGGTGGAATCAGGTTTCGAGCTTGAGACCCGCCGATCCCGAAATTTTACAACAAGTCCACCACGGTCCCCGAATTATATAGAATTGTACAAACAAATCTCTTAAAACGATTTTATAGTCTCATCCATTATTCATCGGCTTCATATTTAGCAAATATGGATTCGATCAATATTCCTTTGGAAGTGGATAACCCATTATTAGCTTTTAATACACATTCGCTGTGGCGTACGAGCTGGTATGCTCTTTGTTGCCTTTTGCGTGCTGAGATAGAGAGCCTCTCGGCACGCTCCCTTTTCCTTCTATCAATTACGAAGGGCGTGCCAAGACGTTCCTATTTCTATATATTATATATTAAAAAGTAAAGTCACCCCAGATAAAAAAAATTCCCAGAAAAAAGTCGGTAATTATGAATTATAGCCAATATGGCTTCCGCAGCGAATGTGCCAATAAGGAGAATTGTTATACATTCTACTAAAGCGGATTAGAAAATAACTTCAAACTTTTACATTAACGTAATCAGTATTTCCCTATGCAAGAAAACATAGAGAGTTAGAACAATTATCGTCAATTTGAGCAACCAAGAAATTTTTTCACATTCATCGACATTAGATTTTGAGGTTTTTTTGTGAGATTATTTTGCTATTCTTTCAACTTCGATGCATCATTGTTTCTTGATATTTATTTGGTCAAAGGGAGCTACTGCAAAATATCAAATGTCCACAAGGCAATTAACTGCCCTTTTTGAGATAAACTTCTGAAAGGAAGTTTCAGGAAATCTCAGAGGACATTATCTGTTTGGATTATTTGTTGGCTCATAAATGATCATGAATCCGCTGATTCGTGAAAAAAACAATATATAATGTTGTTCGTAACTGGTATATTTTTAAAACGCTTATCATCGGCGGTTCCTCCTACAGCATTTCCGTTGCGCACAAAAACAAAATATCTTTTATATTGATATTGTAGTATCTGGCAACAGATCGAAAATCTATTTTATATATCGATTGACTTTGGAGTGTCTGGCAACAGTTTTGTAGATAAGTAGAACGAAGTGAGCGACGAATAAAGATGGATGTTTACCTTCTGATCATGGAATTACTTATTTAATTATATTACACGACTAAAAACACTAGAGTGGTGACGTCGGACGTGATATTTTCGACTATAATGATGCGCATTTGGACTGTTGTTCGTGAAGAATTCGTACGCATCTAAACGTTTCCGTTTCTGGATATACTTTCATTTTCGGATTAATTATTTTTGTGAATTCGTCGCACTCTCTGTCTGCTCTCCTGAATTTAAAGAATTTCTTGCACAATGTCTGAGGTAGGTGCAGTTCAAATACCTGTTTACAATAGATCGGATCCTGCTCTCTGGTTTATTATGTGCGAAAGCACGTTTAAATTAGCTGCTCCAAAACTTATTACAGAATCTGTGACTAAATTTAACTATGTTGTTTCCCATTTACCTCCAGAGGTTGCGTCGCTTGTTCGCGATATTTTGATGAATCCTGATGCCACAGATCCATATATTCATTTGAAAACGGAACTTATAAATAGGTCAGGTGAATCTTCACAACAGGATATTCGTCAGCTTCTATCGGGTGAAGAGTTGGGTACTAGAAAACCTTCTGAGTTGTTAAGAAATATGAAACGTCGTGCAGAAACTTTGAAGGTCCCAGAAACATTTATGTTAGAATTGTTTTTACAGCGTTTGCCAACATCAGTACAAACTATCTTAGCAGCTGTTACAGACCTAACATTAGATAAAGCAGCTGAAATTTCAGATAGGATTTTAGAAGTGACACCTGTTCCTATGGAAATTCATGCTGTAAATAAGAACAATTCGAATTCCATGGAGGAAAAACTACTTTGCGAAATAGAAAAATGAATGCACGAATTGATAAGCTCGAGTTTTCTCGTAGTCGTTCTCTTTCCGCAGAAACAGAAGTAACCAATGATCGAGAGGGAATAGTCAAAATCGAAATTCGTCTGTTTGCTGGTATCATCGTCGTTTCGGAAAAAACTGCAAACCTGAAAAATGCGTTTCGCCTTGTAATTTTCAGGGAAATGAAAACGGCGAAGAATAGACGCGACATGTTCTTTTCCGCAGACATCACGTTGTCTGTTCATTCGAGACCGGATATCAAATATCTCCTTTCTGGTCGACACCGGTTCTGACGTGTCTTTAATCCCTGCTAATACCTATCAAAAAAGAAACTCTTCGCAACAAACCCTTTTCGCTGCAAATTCTTCTACTATTAACGTATATGGACAGAAAACATTATCCTTGTATTTCAATTTAAGAAGATACTTTTTATGGACTTTTCTGATTGCCGACGTAAGTATACCTATTCTTGGAGCGAATTTCCTCCATTATTTTGAGTTGGTACCAGATCTCCGCAACAAATGCCTTAGAGATACAAAAACAAAATTACAATCAGTAGGCCATTTAAAGTATGCTGATCTCCATTCGGTTCAGATTTCTATTTCTAAAGATACGATTTATCATAAACTGTTGAAAGAATTTCCTTCTATTACTAAATTGCCTAATCCAAATCAACCGGTAAAACATACTACTGTTCACCATATTGTAACAAAAGGTCCTCCTGCGGTGGCAAAACCACGAAGGCTAGCTCCATATCGCCTTAAAGTAGCGAAATCAGAATTTCGAAATATGATGCATCTAGGACATTTACGACCTTCGAAAAGCAATTATGCTTCCCCACTCCACATGGTTCCCAAGAAAGGTACTTTAGATTGGAGGCCTATTGGGGATTCTAGAGCTTTAAATTCTCAAACATTAAAAGATAAATACCCCATTCCTTGTATCGCTGATTTTACTGCCGAATTTCATGGATAAAAAATTTTCAGTCGAATCGATCTAATAAAAGCCTATCATCAAATTCCCATTCACCCAGAAGATATCCACAAAACGGCAATATGTACTCCTTTTGGTTTGTTCGAGAGTACAAGAATGCAATTCGGACTGTGTAACGCATCTGCGACATTTCAGCGTTTTATAGATGAAGTCACTCGAGGTTTACCAGGTGTTTACGCCTTTGTCGATCGATGATATTCTGATTTCTGCTTCTAAAAACTCTGAACAGCATTTCCAACATTTAAAAACCTTATTTTCAAGATTAGATGAATACGGCCTATCCATAAATGTTTCGAAATGCATATTTGGTGCATTGACAGTAGACTTTTTAGGTTTCAATCTGTCAGAAAATGGAATTAAGCCTCTACCTGATAAAGTCAAATGCATACTAGATTTTCCTAAACCAAATGCTTTAACTCAGTTGCGTAGATTTTTGGGAATGTTTAACTTTTATAGATGTTTAATACCTAAAGCAGCACATATACTTGCTCCCATAGTACAGTTTTTGGAAGGGCATACTAACAAAAAGAAATCTCATTCCAGGGTTTGCAAATCATTCGAACAACTCAAATGGAATGAAAACGCAGAACAAGCTGTTCTTGCCGCTAAAAACGCGATTGCCGAAGCCACTCTTTTGAGACATCCTATTCCAGGAGCTCAATTGAGCCTATGGGTGGACGCCTCAGATGTTGCTATAGGAGACACTTTATCTCAATTATCGCCCCCCGATAGAAGTGGGCACCACTAAGTGTGGATGAGTTGCTCAGGTTTGTATATGAAAGAACTCGCCCGCTTCGGGGCACATGAATTGGGGGGGGGGGGCGGCAGCCCTCCTCCAGTGATAGTACGTACCTCCTACGGGAGGGGTTGGGCCGTGAGGCTGTGTTGGCCATTAGGACCCGACCTCAGTACTCGTCGCTGTCGCACGACTGTCACTCAGTGAAAACCCGGGTGCTTTGGCAGGACGGGGGCTGTATTTACGGTTACGGTTATCTCAATTATCGCAAGGGAAGTGGGAACCGATAGCCGTTTTCTCCATGAAACTGAACAAAAGTCAACAGAAGTGGTCAACCTACGATAGGGAATTATTTTCAATTTATTCGGCGATAAAAAAATTTAAACACATGTTAGAAGGTAGGGAATTCCAAATTTATACTGATCAAAAACCATTAATTTATGCCTTCAAGCAAACTCCAGATAAATGTTCACCTAGGCAATTACGTCATCTCGATTTCATATCCCAATTCTCCACCGACATTCGGCATGTGCAAGGTTCTCAAAACATAGTTGCTGATGCACTTTCTAGAATCGAAGTTGAATCTATTACTAAATCTCCAATTTTAAATTTTAAAGAATTTGCAAGAGCACAGAAGGATGATTCAGATATTCAAAAATTCCTCCACAATGATGCATCCTCTCTACAATTAGAACTCGAACCCTGCCAGACTTCCAACTGCAATTTGCTTTGCGATACCTCAACTGGAGTTCCACGTCCTTTTGTTCCTACTTCCTTTCTAAAATTCATATTTGATCATCTACATAATCTTGCGCATCCTGGGATAGCAGCTTCAACCAAACTTATTAGTGCTAGATAAGTATGGCCAGGTATGAAATACCAAATAAAACAATGGGTCCGGTGCTGTGAATCATGTCAGAGATCAAAAATCCAGAGGCACACTAAAACTCCTCTAGGCCCATTCTCTCTTCCCGATGCCCGATTCACACACATCCACATCGATATTGTAGGTCCCTTGCCACCCTCTGAAGGTCAAATTTATCTTCTCACGATAATTGACCGTTTCTCCAAATGGCCAGAAGCAATACCTATCCCAGATATGCGAGCAAAAACTATATGCCGTGAAATTTTCGATACATGGATCTCTCGCTTTGGATGCCCATCTGTAGTAACTTCTGATCAAGGATCCCAGTTGCGTTCATCAATGTTTGTTGAATTTACTCGCATGCTGGGAACTCAAAAGATCAAAACAACTCTGTACCATCCGATTTCAAACGGAATTGTCGAACTTTTTCATCGACATTTAAAATCGGCAATTAAAGCTCATGAAAATGAGAAATGGTCGGAGTTAATCCCAATAATCCTTCTAGGCATCCGAACAGCCGTGAAATAAGATTTGCAATCTTCTAGTTCGGAACTTGTGTACGGTACAACCCTACGTCTTCCTTGTGACATGATCGATGTATCAGACGTTCCTCCTTGTGATATTGAATTCATAACTGATCTTCGTCATAGAATGCAACAGCTAAATCCTGTCGCAACATCCGCTCACTGCACCGATCGATTCTACATCCATCCTTCACTGAAATCTTCATTTCATATCTTAGATCTTATCGTAGATCGTGTGCAGCCGCCATTACGTCAACCTTATACTGGTCCTCATAAAGTGTTGTGCAGAACAGATAAAACAATCACCGTTCACATTAATGGTCGAAAAACTACAGTTTCCCTGAACCGTGTCAAACCGGCCCATCTTCTCCCAGAAACTGTGTTATCTCCACCTCCAGTGATCAAAAACTTAAAAAGTACTGATGTTCCTACATCCGAAAACGACGAACCTCCAACATATGTCACAAGATCAGGAAGACGTGTACATTTCCCAAAAAAACTGACTACTTACATAACTTAATTTTTTTTTCTCTCTTGTCTTTTCATTTTCATTTACGGTTGTGTATTTTTAAAGCATATGTTGTATTTTTGTGTCGTTCCATTGCATTATCCTCTGTCACTGGGGGATACTCTGTAGTATCTGACAACAGATCGAAATTCTATTTTATATATCGATTGACTTTGGAGTGTCTGGCAACAGTTTTGTAGATAAGTAGAACGAAGTGAGCGACGAATAAAGATGGATGTTTACCTTCTGATCATGGAATTACTTATTTAATTATATTACACGCTCAAAAACACTACAATATTAAGTTAAAAAATGGAGCTTGAATTAAAAGTTGCTACTAATATTTCGAAAGTAATTGTTACTTTTCACCGCTTTAACGATGGAAGTTCATTAAGTTAGGTAATAGTAATCAGTGAGTTTAACAACGAATTGATGCTATCCACACATAAATGTGGCTGTGACTGCTTACGTAATCATGGAGACGAAAAATTCGGGTGTATGGAGCACACAGTATTCTCAATTTTTTAAAAATAATTTTGCGCCTCCCTGGTTGGGGATTACTGCTGTAATGATTATTAAGCTCAGAAATTTTAAATAATCGTTACTTTATTACAGTAAATTTTATTTTCTTTTTCTAGTGATACAAACCAATGGAGATTTATTAGGTAGTGCTGGTAAGATTACTTTTCTCTTTGATACGTATAAAGAATAAAAATGAACGTGCATGTAAAATGTGATCTGTTTTCCCTAAGTTCTACTTTTATATGATTAATGTGAATCGTAATTAAATGTTTTCTCTGGTCTCTAGATTTCCTATTAACGTAATGTCGAAACATCGTCTGCAATTCGAATTTATTTTAGTTAAATTCAAGTATAAAGTAAAAGTTGCTTAAAATTTCTTTCACATCTGAATTGTTTTAATGGTTAATTAAATACGTCCGTACAGTGTCCTCAGTGATCGTAAGTGAATGATGTTTTAAGAGTCTCAATTCATTCAACATTTTTACTGCTATTCAATGAGTTCAATAAAAGTAAAATAGAAAAATTCTCACTTTTAAAACTCTGAATAGGTTAGATATAAACTGTACTGATTTTTATTTGCTTATTTATTAAAATTACTTAATTATTTATTGAACTAATCAATGAAATTGAAACAATGAATTATTATTGAATTTCTTTAATTATAATAATAATCGTCTTATTACAATCGCCTACTCTTTACTTATTAATTATATAAGTTCTATTTAAACTGTTAAATATTAAAAATAAATTTTATTTTCATTTTCAGTTTAAAAATTGACATTTTCTCTTACTGTACGTTTTCTCTGTTTCTTAATTGTTTTTGGAAAAATAAAATTTTTATTGTAGTTCCATCAGTTTTGAATAAACTAAGTTCTATTGTAAAATAATGATGTTTTACATTACTAATTATAAGCGAAAACATTGAGAGAGCTTTTTCCTTATTATATTACGCATTTTGAAAATTTGATTTTAAAGAAATCTAGAAAAAATGTTTTGCTTTTCTGCACTCTTTTTTGCCGCTAGGTCCGCACTGTATTCCAAAATTAAATTTGCAAGGCTCAATTTAACGTGCTTCATTTGAGTATGAATAGACTCCTAGTTTTTATATTAAAAGAAATAAGAAAAGAAAGCAAAAATGCATTACGAAACAGCCTAAGAATATGAAAAAATAATCGTTCCTTAGCTTTCAACAAAGGAAGAAAATCATAGGAGTAAATATTTATACTAACAATGAAAACTGTTTAATTTCATTGCAGCAATGCATTATCTCGAACTAGACTTAAAAATATTTTTAAAAAGTTGTTAACATTAAAGACATTTTGTGTATAGCCCATCAAGTAAATTATTTACCCAGATATTGCTTATTGAATGCTGTCTGTCTTTTATGGGAAAAAGTTGCTGTTTCCAGTGTAATATTTTCTTATTTAAAGTTAAAATCTGAGTGAAAAAGTTCCATTCGTGTTCATTAGTTTTTTAACACTAAAAACAACTAAGCAGTTTTATGTCACATTGAATAGTATAATATTCTTGTATTGAAAATTTTTAGACACATTCTAATAAACTTTTCTATGTTTAGGTCCTTTAAGCAAAGGCGGTAAGTTATTCTGTTGAATGAAATGATATACATTTTTATCTAAAAGGAAAATAAATTAAAATTATGCTAGGATGCTTCATTTTTGGCTTCTTTTATAATTTCAATAATGGTAATATAATGTGTAACGGTGAGGAACCGAAATCTGGCAAATGCCGACAATCACCAAACGCATTCACCAGAAAATGTAAACACTCACCAAACACATTCACCGGAAAATGTCTACAATCACCAAACATATTCACCCATCGGAAAAACTTAACATTCACCGGTTATTGTTGGCATTTGCTAGATATCTGTGTTTCACAGTAACATATATATTTAATATGTCAAATAATAACTATGCACACTGCACAGTGGCGAATCCAGGATTAGGGTCTGGGGGGGGGGGCTGAGGTCATAAAAATTTTGTATCGTAGTGACGAATATCAAACCTCATGGCTTATATAAACAAAAACACTTTAACTTTACAGACATTCCTCTCCTGACAATAAGAATAATAAAGAACACTACAATACTTTCGATAATTAAAAAAAATTATATGAAATAACTAGCCAAAAAATGTTTTCGATCGCGCCAACTCTACAAGTACAAGTGGAATGACTAGAAAAGTAGGAAAATGCCAGAAAGCAATGTTGTAACGATTTTATAACTATTTTTTAAAATGAAAATTAAGAACAAATAGTTGTAGTGATTTTAAATTAAATCAAGAATTTTGGTTTAGCACTGGGGGGGGGCTGCAACCCGATAGCCCCTCCCCTGGATTCGCCACTGACACTGCACAAAATAAACCGAGCCAAAAAAAACATACAATGAAAAATATGAATAGATATAAACTACACATTGTTTTTCAGGTTTACGAAACATTTAAAGGACGTTATAATATCGCACGAAATTGCGAATTTCAAACGATATTATAATGGTCTACTGAAAAACAGCTTTATTAGGGATAAATCAGTTAGATACCAGCGAAAGTAAACATTTTTTGTTAGAGAGCAAAGGTAAATGTAAATATTGAAGGTCGTAATTCGAAATGTATTGGTTTCTATCTTGTAGTGTAATTTTTGAAATTTAGAAGAAACTTTGCAAATGCATTCTAATAAATTTTCCCATGTTTAGGTCCCTTAGGCAAAATAACTTTTCCTCTTGGCGGTAAGTAAATCTGTTGAATAAAATTATCTGTATTTTATCTAAAAACAGCAATAAATGATAATCAAGCTGGAGTATTCTACTCTTAAGAGTGTTTTATACTGCCATATAAAGATGGAATTCTCATGTGCATGAATTTATAATGTCGAATAATACTACATTATGCACATTACGCAAAACGAAGGAAGCAAAAAAAAAACAAGTAAAATGAATAGATATAAATAACAATAGATATAGACTAAACAATGCATTTAAGGTCTACGAAACATTTTTTGTATTTCACAATATCTTTTGAAATTGCGAATTTCAAACGATATTATAAAGGCATAAAGTAAAACATAAAGGAAAAACTAATTAGATCACACCAAAAATAAGATTTTTAGAAAGCAAATATAAACACATATTTTCATCGTCACAGCTCGAAATATATCGATTTCTATCTTTCAGTGGAATTCATCAAATTTAATTGCTCCTGTTCAGAACTTGAATGAACATTTTTATTTGACAGAACGTCGATTAGCATGTAAATTAAAGCAATAATTGCAAATATATATAATATTCTTTTTCAACCCCAAAGAATTTTTTTAAAAAATATTATTTTATTTTGCGTGTTATAGTGATATGTATAGTATATGTTTAAGTATAGCATTTACTCACGTTATCCGATTTAGACCATGACTTAATAAATAGTTACAATTTTAATATATATGTAGGGACCACATACCAAATTTCATTTATCTGACGCAAATACATATTTCCAATAACGTTTTTTGAAACTCAGGAATCGCATCAAAATGTGGGAGTATGAAAAATTTGTAAGTCTAATTTAAATAAATCATTTATTATGAAAAAACTTTATTGAAGACATTTTTTACATAGAAACTCTGTTTTAGAAATAAATTTTCCGCATACATTTTTATCACATTTAGCACAAATGTTCTGATATCTTACAACAACATTCAGTTATATTATCGAAATGATACATTTCGTATGCAACTACTTAAATAAATTGACTGAAAAGAAACCTTATGCATCAGTCGTTTTGAGGAATTTTATAAGAAATTTCTTCTTACAAGATACAAATTTCATGTGCTTAAAACATTTATCTATGTTTAGTTCCATTAACGTCCCGTTTTGATGCAACACAAGATCTATTTTTGGACAGACCTCGTAATTTTGAATCGAGGTCCGATGACGAAGACGACTCCCGAGCTGGTGCCCCCTCCCCACCAATAGGGTGGGCGGTGCCAGGGTGGGTTGCTTTGCTCTACACCAGCGGGAGGACGTACGGCTGCCTACATATAGTTTAGCGTGCAACATTCCTACATATTCGACGGATCTTCCATAGAATCGAATTCAAACCCGGAACTCTCCGACCCCGAAGCCTGGGCCTCGGGGCGACCCCGTCTGAGTGAGTCAGATTGACTCATTCCAGGGTTAAAATTAAATACCTGAGTGTTTAATTAGCATTTTTCTAATTTTAAACAAATATTAAGTAGTTTTATTTTAATATCAATATAATTTACTCACGTTAAAAATTTTTGAATGCAATCTAATTAACTTTTTCATGTTCAGGTCCCTTGAAGAAAGCAACTGGTCCTCTTGGTGGTAAGTTATTCTTCTTCTGGTTATGGTTCTTGATGGTAAGGTATGTGACTACCCTAAACTCCTCGTTACGGCGAAAATTTTTGAAATTAGTTTTATTTCTTCAATTTATAGGCCATATAATTAGGCATCTAAAAATAATTTATTTTTGTTTCTACTATAATTGCAAGTAAAGTTATAGCATAAATAATAAACTGGAAGTGACAATTCTGATACCGGAAGTCGAAAGATAAAGAACCTTAAAAATACAAAAACAATTAGTTAAAACAACTATTTTATAATTCTGAAGCAATATATTGTCTAAAAATATAGATTCAAGATTCCTTTATTTATTTTTCTGATGTTATTGGTTTTGGGCAGCTCTTTTTTTTAAATACAACCAAACAGTAAAAAATATATTTAGGCGCTCATACTGCAGTGTTATAATTTAATTCCATTTATTTTGAACTTTTACCTGTTCTCGATTATTTTGAAATATAAATTTATCCATTGATGTTTAAGAATTACATGTTAATTGATAAAAAGCTAATTCAGGTATCGAGACATCAGCCACTACCTACTACACAAAATCATTGAGCAAAAATATAAAAAGCTATAAAAAACACAAAATTAGTTTAAAATCAAGTAAAAGAGGGCTTGAATTACAAATATGGCAAGTTTTAAGATTCTAAAGCAAGTATAAACTTTTTTGTACTGTATGAAAATCTTTAAACTTTGTTTTTCGATATTTTTCTTTGCGGCAAACATCATTTTGGAAAATGTTTTTAAGACATTCTAATGAAATTGGGCCAAAATGTTATTATTTTTTTAGCTATGTTTTGAACTAAAACCTAGCCTCTCTGTCTATATTTATTTATTTTAATGCCTTTTTAAAGATAAAATATCATGATTTTTTAAAAATTCGAGTTTGTTCACGAAGTTTTGAATATTTCCGAAACTTTTGGAGGTATTAGAAATCTTTTAGTTCAAAACACAGATAAGCATGTTAGCTATACACTGTCCAAAAATTGATGAAATATATTCAACATAACTTGTTATAGGAGGTTTGGCGTAAGTTCAAATTTTCACTAAATTTTGCTAAAAATTGCTTATATTTTGAAAGTCAATGAAATTGCATTGGAATCCTTAGTTTTATAACTCATTTTAATTAAAAACATGTATGTTTCATCAAAATTTTAATAATTAAAAAAAGTGCTCCAAAGGTAGTCACATACCTTAGAAGTTTTATTTTAATTACAATATAATTTACTCACGTTGAAAATTTTTGAATGCAGTCTAACTAACCTTTTCATGTTTAGGCCCATTGAAGAAAGTAACTGGTCCTCTTGATGGTAAGTTATTCTACTGAGTAACATGATTAGTATCTTGATTAAAATCAGAAAAAAATTAAAATCGGGCTTGAGTATTCTACCCGAGAATTCCTCGTACATTGCCATACAATGTTACTACTCTCATGCGAAGCGCATATAGCTTCTAACGGCAAGTCCTTTGAAACTTAATTTAAGTGCTCCAAAGGCTTTTTGTTGATTCTGCGTCCTATCTGCCATTATATCTATATCATACTGCCTATAAATTGTAATGTTGTTACTCATGCAACGGTTGTTCCTTTCAACCTGCGTTGTACACTTGATTTGGAGTATACATTTCTTTTACTAATTCACTGATAAAAGGCCACCTGCAGCGTTAGCCCTTTGCGTTTGCGACCTCATGTTCTATTGTAAAAATAATTTCTTTCTCTATGCCTGACATATCCTTTAAGTCCGTAAGCAACCTTTTTAGACACCCTGTATAATTTACACAGGTTGAAAATTCCTTCATACCATCTAATTATCTTTTCCATATTAGGAACTTTAAAGAAAGTATTAGATCCTCTTGGTGGTAAGTTATTTTTTTGAGTAAGTTGCTCTGATGAGTCCGCATTTTGATTAAAAACAGATATTATTGTGAATTAATCAGAAGTGTTCTTTCCTCGTTCGTCTCATATAATATTATACAATAATTTCACTTGCATGCGTATGAATGTAGGGGAAAGTTACCGAATTACGACCGGCGCCTAGATTGGGCCGGCTCATAATTTTAGTTCCATTAGATAAATGGGCCGTAAAGTAGGGAAATTATGTTGCAACGATGTAAATGGATGTCTGAACCATTTTTAAGACAAAGCACTACGTTGTTACAGTTAGAGAACATGTGTTTAGATTTAGACATCATCAATCAAACTTTTTACAAAAGACTGACGACCCTTACGAAGTTTTAAAGCAAGTATCAAAATATATTATTATATCCTGAGATAGGAAACTTGTTTGGTTACAATGTAATACCAAAATTTTATTAAAATATTTTATAGATAAAATTAGGGAATTTTTTATGTTTTTGTCTAAAAGTTGCTTAAATTGGACCAAAAACAGTTGTCGAAATTGAACAGTCTAAATAAATGGACAATTATATTGAACTAGAGGAATAGTTTAGAAGGAAGTTTTAATCAATGCTAGTTCTCATAAATTAGAAGTAGAACACGAAGAAAAACCAGTAAAAGGATAATAAAGACATTAAATGTTGGAGCGAAAAGAACAAAAATTATGGATACGTAGTTTTGTATCATATGCGAGAAAACAAAGGAAGTAGAAAAAATGATAAGAGAGTATAGAAAGTCATACTTGAGTTCATACACTGTGTGCTGGTGTGAATTTTAAATCAAAAATATTTCTGTTTTCATTATGGTTAATAGAATTGCAGTTACAATTTGAGAAATCAGTGGTCCAATCTAGATAATCATGGACAACCAGTTTCCTTAATTGGACCAATGATACATTTTTTTTTTCGTACTTTAAAGTGTATTTCGTAAAAAGTTAATTTCATTATTTTGAAGATAAATAAACTACAAAAATTACTTTTTAAAATTAAGATTACTACTGTGTTACTGAATATTAAAAAGTGTCCAGGTAGTCCAAATTCGGAAACCTTCCCCTATATGTTTGTAATATTTTCAATACGCTTTAACTAGAAATATTCTTTTTAAATACGGTATTTTTTGTGTAGTTTTTTTATTATAGGAATAGAAGTGAAATTAAATTTTGTATTCGGTAAAGTACATTGTTTTGTTGAATGATTTGAACCACAATTTGATGCATACTTACAATTTTAATGTTGAACCAACTTCCCACAAATATCATGCACCCGTTCTATCATAACCACAGAAATAATTCCAATAGCCATTTTTCTTCAGAGAAGTCTTAAACACAGACCTTTACAATCTCAAGGTCATTTCCCCCCCCCGGTTATAATGTTTTCTTTACATATACTTCGTTGAAGAGAAAATAAGAGTAGCGATGTAAAAAAAATATTTATTTTTCGAACTGAAGAAAGATATGCCTTGCGTTAAAAGCTGGGCATTGCTTATTATTGCTGAAGAAGAGACTTGTTATTTTTGTTGCTTCTTTTTAATTATGTTTTCTATTTTTAGACAACTTGCCACCATTAACTGATCCTACTCCGGGTAAGCATTTTTTCTGTGTAAAATCATAGGAATGAATCATGATGGCTAATTCAGTATAAATTATGTATATTCTGCATAAAATGCGTATAGAAGCAAATGCAAATACATGAATAAAGAGATAAAAATAACCTTCTTTCTTTCAATACAGTTTCCGTATTTCAGACTAAAAGCATATTGGTTTTTATAATTCAAATTAACATTTTTGTTAATGCTGCATAACATACTATTGACAGTTATTACCTATTCCACCTTAATTTAAGCTTCTAAATATACATGGTCAAGAAATGCAATAAAATGTAGCATTTGGATTTCATAGTCGAAAAAAAGGTATAAATTATTTTAGCTAACTAGGATTTTAATGTGTTTTTGTGAGTTTTCAACAGATTTCGTAAGAAATTTTGCTCAAGTTAATTGACAAAATAAATTTTAAAAAATACATTTACATACACAATATACAAAATTTTCTTGAAATTTCTGTTCAAATATTTTTTTAATGTTTCCATCTTCTAATGAAGGCCCATTACCTAAAAGTGCTGGAAAAATGCTTTCATAGTATAAAAGAAACTAGTTTTTAAACAGCGGATAATGAATAATTTATACGGTCACTTCTAAAAGTATTTGAACACTTCAAAAAGGGATAGTAATTTCACATAACTTAGGTTTACAATATACGGGCTTTTTTTGACAAAGTATTATGTGTTTCTTACAATCCATATAATTTTCCAAAACTAATTCTTTCAAGTTTAATTTTTTTAAAGTTATTCTTTTAGCAATAACCAAAAAAGTAACTTAAATGTTTTTCCGCTGAGGAAAAACGGATAGCAATGATCTTCATTTAATGACAACAATGGAATTAAACTTTCTGCAAATAAGTTGCGTACATTACGTATTTCTTTTAGTGAATGTTTTGAGAAATTACATTCAGAACTATGACTTATATTTTATACTTTTCAGCAAAATGTTAAAAATACCTAGAAATTCACAAAATAGTCCCTAATTTTAAATATTTTAAAGTTTTGACATTTGTAGTTTAAACATGATGGTAGCTTCCATGACTAAATTTACATTGTATTTAATGCATTCCCTTTATATTGAAATTAATGCAGTTCCACACAATTTTTTTGTTCCACCTTGCTTGTAGAACTAAAACAAATGAGGTATACATTTGTGACAAAAGATATGCATTTCTATTGAAAAAAATAAGTACAATTATTTTCAAAAGTTTACCTTTCTTTATTCATAATTATTTTATATAATCTTATAATGTATAATATATTGTACTTATGATTTTAACAGACGATGATTGTGGTAAGCCTCATTCAATTATGCATAATTTAGCAATCAATAAAAAGAGAACGAAATATTTATGACAAAGAATTAATAACTTAATTTAATACTTTTGTTTAACTACTGGTGGACATTTCCATGATTTTCTAAAATTGAAATGTACCGTTTGTTCACAATAATGAATAGTAGAAAATAAAATAAATAATTTTTAGATAAACACGCTTTTATTTGTGTACTAAAATGTAGAAAATAATTATTTTTATTAAAAACCTGGAGGTATAAACAAAATCTTAAAATTTTAAATGTTGTTGCACAATGCTACATGAACGTGGTGAAAGAAACGTGGATATAACAAATAAATTTCATATTAAAAATTGCTCAATAATGCTATGTCACATAACAGTAATTCTCTCTTAACAAGCAACACCACTCATTTCAATTTTTCAAAGTTTCAAAGAGGGAAGAAAAAGATAAATTTCTCGCAAGTAATAATGAACATTTCTACCTTTTTTCAACATCTGGTACGAACATGAGACTGCCTGCTTCTACCAGATGTTAAAAATATATCAGAAATATTCGTTATTGGTTGCGAAAAATTCAGTTCCCCCCCCCTCTCTTTGATACATTGAAAAATGAGATAGGTGTTGTTGCTTGTTAAGCGCGAATTAAAGTTTTGTAACAAAAACATTTAGTGAGTCATCGGTTATTCTCGAATAAAAAAAAACCCAAAATGTTGTGTTAATTAAGTGACGACTTTAATGTATATTGTAAAAAGCTATAACCTATCTCTTTTGATGAAATAATAATTATAAATTAAAAATCTTTTTGCGAAAATTCGTGTTAAAATTTTTAATAAATTTTTTCCAAAACTTATGTTCTCTGAAAAATAGCAATATACGATACATTCAGGTAAACTATATTAAACTGATATCACTGAAATTGCAATTTTTTGAAATTTTAAGATTGATATAAAAATAGATTTTTTGATAATTTGTTAAACTTTATTGACCAAAATTAAAATTAATGTTGAAATTTCGCTTCATTTCACAGGAATTAAAGACTTTGCTTAAATTCTGAAGCAGTCACTCCATAGTGAACACTATTGCTTTTCCAAGCATATCCGTGCCAAATTTGGAAGCACTACGTCCAATTTATACTGTAAAGTGCTAACGAACTGACAAGAGATTTTTTGTTACTGTTAGAGATTACAACCAAGCATGCAAATTTAGAAGATAATTTTTACATGAATTGATTAAATCTCATTTTTTAGATGAAAACGATAATGGTGGTAAGATGTTCTTTTCATTTGCAGTGATTTGCTTATTAAATATAATATCAGTAAAGAAACTTAAATTAAATACTAAAAGAGGCAAATTTAAATAACTGAAATTAAAATCATAATAAATAACATTCATTATATTCAATGTAAATTAAACTGAAATCATTGAAATTCTTTCAAGTTTTATGATGATTTGAGAGAATTGTGAATGAGATTTTGGATGACTTCTTTAAATTTTATTGACCAAAACTATTAAAAATTTGCTTCATTTGTAAAGAATTATAAACATGACTTAAGTACTGAAACACTCTCTCCAAGGTGAATCAAGTATATCTGTGCCTAATTGGGAAGTACTACTTTTAATTTATGCCGTAGAGTGCTCCAAACAGAGAAGAAACTTTTATTACTTTTGAAGGTTAAAATCAAGCATGCACCTTTAGAAGATTTGTTTGAAATGAATTGATTAAATCTCATTTTTTAGATGGAAACTTTAATGGTGGTAATCGTGGTAAGCTGTTTTTATCGTTTATGGTGTTTTAGTTATTGAATATAAATTAATGAAACAAACTTTAATCAAAACTAAAAGTGGCAAACTGAAATCAATGAAAATAAAAATCAGAAATAATAATATATGTTATATTCAGATAAGGTATATTAAACTGATATCACGGTAATTGCAATTATTTTAAAGATTTTGTGATGATTTGTTCAAATTTTTTGACCAAAAATGTTAAAATTTCGTTTTATTTCTAAGTTAAAACCTGACTTAAATTCTGAAGTTATCACCCAAGGCTGAACACTATTGTTCGTTAAAGCAAATCTGTGCCAAATTTAGAAGCACTACGTCCAATTTATACTGTTAAGTGCTAACGAACAGGCAAGAGATTTTTGTTACTGTTACAGATTATAATAAAGCATGCAAAATTAGAAGAATTTTTTTTACATAAATTGATTAAATGTCATTTTTTAGGTGGAAACGGTAATGGTGGTAAGTTATTTTTCCGTTTACAATGATTTACTTATTAAACCTAAATCAATAAAAGAAGCTTAAAACAAAAACTAAAATAGGCAAACTTAAATTCATTGAACGAAAAATCGTAAATATACGTTATGTTCAGATAAAGTATATTAAACTGACATCACTCAAATTGCAAACATTTTAAATTTTAAGAATTTTGTAATGATTTGTTTAATCTTCATTGATCAAAAATGTTGAAAGTTCACTTCATTTTTCAGTAATTAAAAACCTGATTCTCAATTAAACACCCAAAGCAGAACACTACTGCTCTTCCAAGCACATCTGAGCGAAATTTAGAAGATCTAGGTCCAATTTATGCTCTAGTGTGCTAACAGACAAACAAGAAATTTTTATTACTTTAAAGATTACATTACTCTTGAAAATTTAGAATTTTTTTTATGTAAAATGATTAAATCTCATTTTTTAGGTGGAAACGATAATGGAGGTAAGTTTTTCTTTTCATTTTCAGTGATTTACTTCTCAAATATAAATGAGTTAAAAACTTAGATCAAATACTAAAATGGGCAAACTTAAATCAATCAAACTAAAAATCTTAATAAATAATACTCGTTATATTCAGAAAAACTAAATTAAACTGATACTACTGAAATTGAGAATGTAAATTGAACACCGAAAGCAGAACACTATTGCTCTTCCAAGCGTATCTGTGCCGAAGCACCACGTCCAATTTATACTGTAAAGTGTTAATAAATAGACAAAATATTTTCATTACTTTTAGAGATTATAATCAAACATGCAACTTTAAAAGAACAATCATAATTAAACATGCAACTTTGCATGAATTGATTAGATCTCATTTTTTAGGTGGAAACGACAATGGAGGTAAGCTTTTCTTTTCATTTACAGTCATTTACTTGTCAAATATAAATAAATTAAAAACTTAAATCAAATACTAAAATGGGCGAACTTAAATCAATCAAACTAAAAATCGTAATAAATAATACTCGTTATATTCAGAGAAAATAAATTAAACAGATACTACTAAAATTGAAATTATTTTAAAGGTTGAAGAATTTTTAATGATTTTCTTAATCTTTATTGATCAAAAATGTTGAAATTTCGGGTCATTTCTCAATAATTAAAAACCTGATTCTGAGTTAAAGACCCAAAGCAGAATACTATTTCTCTTCCAAGCATATCTGCGCCAAATTTAGAAGAACTATGTCCAATTTATGCTATAATTTCCTAAAAGGCAGACAATAAATTTTTATTACCTTTAAAGATTACAATCCTGCATGCAACTTTCGAAGAATTTTTTTATATGAAATGATTAAATCTTATTTTTTAGGTGGAAACGATAATGGAGGTAAGTTTCTCTTTTCATTGGCAGTGATTTACTTGTCAAATATAAATCAATTAAACACTTAAACCGAATACTAAAATGGGCAAACTGAAATCAATCAAACTAAAAATCTTAATAAATAATACTCGTTATATTCAGATAAAGTAAATTTAAACTGATGCTACTGAAATTGAAATTTTTCAAATTTTATCATGATACGAGAGTGTTGTGGATAACATTTGGGATGACTTGCTTAAACTTTATCGGCCTAAAATATTAAAAATTTGCTTCATTTGTAAAAAATTAAAAAGCTGACTTAAATTCTAAAACAATATCTCCATGGTGAATACCATTGATTTTTCGATAGTATATAGTCCAAATTGATAGTCTGCTAAGAAACAGACAAAAAATTTTACTACTTTTGAGATCATAATAAAGTATGCACTTTTTGAAGATATTTTTTTACATGGATTGATGAAATTTCATTTTTTAGATGGAAACGATAATGGTGGTAAGCTGTTTTTATCGTTTGCAGGGATTTAATTATTAAATATAAATTAATGAAACAAACTTAAATCAAAAACTAAAATGAGCAAATTTAAATCAATGAAATAAAAAATTTAAAATAATGATATAAGATATTCAAATAAAGAATATTAAACTGATATCATAGAAATTGCAATTTTTAAATTTTAAGATGATGCGACAATAGATCTTGTGATGATTTGAAACATTTTTAACCAAAAGTTTTAAAATTTCGTTTTATTTCTAAAGTATCAAAAATCAGACTTAAATTCTGAAACAAATACCCAAAGATGAATACTATTGCTATTCCAATCATATCTGTGCAGAAGCACCACGTCCAATTTATGCTGTAAAGTGCTAATAAATAGACAAAATATTTCATTACTTTTAGAGATTATAATCAAACATGCAACTTTAGAAGAATTTTTGTACATGAATTGATTAAATCTCATTTTTTAGGTGGAAATGATAATGGAGGTAAGCAGATCTTCGTTCTCACTTCGTTTTCAGTATTGCTGGTATATTAAAGCGTATCATGGTAAATTCTGTAGATTATTTTAGAAGATTTTGTGATGATTTTTTCAATTTTGACAAAAAAATGTTAAATTTCGTTTTATTTCTAGATAAAACCTGACTTAAATTCTGAATTCACCAAAGGCTGGAACACTTTTGTTCTTAAAGCAATCTGTAAAATTTGAAGCACTATGTCCAATTGTTACTGTAAGGTGCTAACGAACAGGCAAGATTTTGTTACTGTTACGAGATTATAATAAAGCATGCAAAATTAGAAGAATTTTTTTTTTAATAAATTGATTAAATGTCATTTTAGGTGGAAACGTAATGGTGGTAAGTTATTTTTCCGTTTACAATGATTTACATATAAACCTAAATCAATAAAAAAGCTTAAAACAAAACTAAAATAGGAAAACTTAAATTATTGAACGAAAAAATCGTAAAATATACGTTATCTTTCAGATAAGAGTATATTAAACTGACATCACTCAAATTCAAACATTTTAAATTTTAAATTTTGTAATGATTTGTTTAATCTATTGATCAAAATGTTGAAAGTTCACTTCATTTTTTCAGTAATTAAAACCTGATGATTCTCGATTAAACACCATAGGGAACACTACTGCTTCTTCGACGCATCTGAGGCAGAATTTAGAAGATCTAGGTCCAATTTATGCTCAGTGTGCTAACATGACAAACAAAATATTTTAAGATTACTATTACATCTTGAAAAATTAGAATTTTTTTGAATGAATAGATTAATCTCATTTTTAGGAAAACGATAATGGAATTAAGTTTTTCTTTTCATTTTCAGTAATTTACTTCTCAAATATAAATGAGTTAAAACTTAGATCAAATAACATAAAATGGGCAACTTAAATCAATCAACTAAAAATCTTATTAAATAATACTCGTTATATTCAAGAAACAAATTAAAACTGATACTACTGTGGTGGATGTAATTGAACCTCCAGAAAGCAGAACACTATGTGCTCTTCCAAGCGTATCTGTGCCGAAGCACCACGTCCAATTCTGAATAAAATTGATGATAAATAGACAAAATTTTTTCTCTTTTTAGAGATTATAATCAAACAGTATTAGCTCATTAAACTGCAGATTTTTTTTTCATGAATTGATTGGAAATCTCATTTGGAGTGGAGGATAGCTTTTTCTTTTTCATGCGATATTTATTGACAAATATAAATAAATTAAAACTTAAATCAAATCTAAAATGGGAAAACTTAAATAATCATAATATAAATAATACTCGTTATATTAGATAAATTAAACTAGTACTGACTAATCTGAAATTGATTTAAAGGTCTCGAAGAATTTATCTACATGATGATACGAGAGATGTGGATACTTGGGGATGACTTCATTTAAACTTTATCTGGCCCTGGAAATATTAAAATTTGCTTCATTTAAATTAAAACCTACTACCCAATTCACACAATATCTCCAATTGGGAATACTGATTTTCCAGCAGTATATATACCAGGTGATGAGTCTGCTAAAAAGTAGACAAAAAAGAATTTTACTGCTTTTCCCAGAGGATCATAATAAAGTATGCACTTTTGAAGATATTTTTTTATGGATGATAGAATTTCATTTTTTAGATGCATGAGGTAGTAATGGTGGTAGCTGTTTTTTTCGTTTGCAGTAGTTAGATTAAATATAAAGGTGTCGAGCCAGATCAAAAGGCTTCATGAAATGAGCCAGGGGGTTTAAAATCAGTGAATAAAATTTTTTTAAAATATTGATATGGATATTCAAAATAGAATATTAGTATCTGAGGGTATGATTTTAAATTTTGAATAGGTGAATAGAAAGTTTGTGATGAGTTTGAAACATTTTTTTAGCAAAAGGTTTTCATAGATTTCGTTTGTTATTTTCTAAAGTATAATCCAAGATCAGATGGATTCTAAGGCAAATTACCCAAGATGAACGCACTAGTATTCCAAATCATATCTGGGCAGAACATCCGTCAATTTAACATGTAAAGTGTCACTATGAAATAAGGTAAAATCTTTCGATGCACTAGAGATTATAATCAGAAACATACGGCTACACATAGGTCAAATCATTTTAGGTGGAAATTAACGAATCTTCTGAATAATTTTATAAGTCAATGGAAACAGGAGAAACACGAGGCAAGAAACTAAAGATGCATACAAATCGATCGACTAAAGAATCATAGTAATAGAAATAATGCTCTAGATTTACAATTTCGTCGGCCTGATGCTTCAAGAATATGAGCTATTTTTTAAAGTTTGGAAGAGATTTTTTTTTAATGGGATTTTGCAGCGGAGTCTTTATTGATCAAATGTTGCAGGAATTTTAAAGTTCATTTCTCAATGGCATTAAAATATTGATTCTAAGTTAAAAGAGCCAAAAGCGATAATATTTCTTGCACTGCGCCGCGGCCGCATCCATCTGCACTTGGTAATTTAGGACTATTATCCCAGTTTATCTTTTCTATAAGTTTCCTAAAAAGAGACCAGACTAATAAATTTTTTATTACCGCAGCCTTTCGGGTCTTACAATCCTGCATTACAACTTTCAGATTTTTATATGGAAAGTAGTTAAATATTATTTTTTTGGATTGATGATAGTTTCTGCTCTTTTTCTGTTTGTGATTCCACTTGTCAATGCTCAAATCAATTAAAGAAACTTAAATCAGGGCGTTAGAGAATGGGCAGAGCTAAATCGATCAGGCTAAAAATCCTTGTCGTTATTCAGATACTAAATGGTCACACCTGGGAGGTGCACTTGGGTCATGATCTGAGTGTTTGTTGGATAACATTTTGGGATGACTGTTTCAAAACTTCATCCGGCCCTAAAATATTAAAATTAGCCTGTTTTGTGCAGATTCCAAAACCACCTGACAAGTTCCTGACAAATATCGAACGTTGAATACTATTCCAGTTTTTCAATGGTATATATTCAAGTCGATGGTGATCTTGAAACTTGGATAAAACATTTTTACTATTTTTTGGATCCATGTCAGGAAATATGCACTTTTGAAGACATTTGGTAGTTCCTTTATAGGGACTCTACACACAAATACCTGAGAAATTGGTTCATATGACACGACTTTCGGAAAATTTCTGCAGATCTTCACCCGATCTGCAGCGAAGACCCAAGAGCCACTTCTTCGTTTAAAGTTTATGTATGCTCATATGCTCTCCTGCTGCTCTTCTGCCTCTCTAGAAGCTTTGGCTTCATATATATCCCATATCTTCACATAGCATGGCTTTTTCCATGTTATCTTTGCGGCGTGGACACGATAGCTGGGTCAATTTTAATGGAGGTGCCAACATGACTTGGATGTCATTGTAGGTGAAAGATCTCGGTCAGTTCATGAATTGACTGTCTGAAACAAAAGGTGCAAAATAGGTGGGTGGTAGTGAGATCTCAGGTCGACAGAAATTTTCCCTTCCACCTCCTCTCCTAACATTGCAGGTAATGGAACTTTGAAACCTATGCATTGTTGTTGCCCTCAGTTCTTGGAGAATCAATTTTGTGTTTCCAAACTCCACTTTATCAAGCATCGTTCCTTGTATGAAACCAAGTATAACTTATGGGAGATGGAGACCAAGAATGTTTATATTTTTTTCCTTAATTGTTAATTAAAGGGAAGTGGGTCTGCATGTGCAGCAGCTTTTTTTATTTGGTGTTGTTTTTTTATCAAACCGCGATGAGCGGCCTTCGATGGATTTTTGCAGTTGGTTACTGGCTTGAATTGTGGATCTTGTTGCTAGCCAGGTTCATGGGCTCAAAGGGGTGGAATGGTGGTTTCTTCCATAATTCCATACGATTCGTGGTCTTCACAAAACTTTTAATACAATTTCTTGAGTTAATACCGTTTTCGATCCTCCTACAGCCACATCCGTTTCCCATGAAATATTTCTCATTTACGTTAAGTGGATTTCAGTTCGGGCGGATTATCTCTGAATTAGCAAGGACGTCTGCTGATTCTTCACAGCCCATCAGGGCTGAAGGCATTCAATGCCAGTTTATCCTCGGTGTTTTCTACATACAAGCTGAATGGGAATTTGAAGTTGGAGAGATGGTGAAAGAGAAAGATTTCGATTAGGGTCTAGCCATCTCACCATATATCCTGGAGAGCTAGCACTTTATATTAGAGTTTTTGGGCAGCAGGTGTTAGAGAGTTATGGGTTTCCACACTCAGCCGCATTTCCTTCTCTTTTTTTATGGTGCTAATATATATTAATTTTATGACTAATTTATAGTTAATATCTTTGTTAGGAAATTTTGTTGTTCTCAGCAGATTGGTGATATACCTGGCTTTTTGCAGTATCTGGATTCAGATGTTTTCATGTTTATTATATTTATTTGTGTAAAAGTACTCAAAGCAACTATGTAAAATGTTATGTACACAAATTAACTTTTCCTACAGTCTAGAGCGACACAGAGTGAGGAATGTATCAGATTCAGACAGACAATTTTGAAAATCTATCAAGTTTTCAACTGTAAACTTGTATTTTACTGTGCCTTTATATAGACTAGATTTTTGTTAATGAGGGTGAGATCAGTAGAAGAGGTTTTAATGGATATTTTTGGAAACAGTTAAAATTCAACTATTTAATTGACTCATTATTCTCAAAATGGAAGTGAAAATCTGGAAATCAATGACTACAGTTCTGATCCGCAATTGATTATAGATCGTCTACTTTTAAATTTTTTCATGTTTTAGCGGCATTCATGCAATTCCATATGGAGCATGGTTCAGCATTATTTTTGATCAAGCAAGATATTTATTTTACACCAGATTCGGTTTACAATTAATTTTGAAAAAGTAATGAAATGGGAAGAAACAAATTTATGGAAGACATTGCGAAGACGCCCCAACAATTCTGGTAGATTTTATAGCTTTATCTTTAAGGCTTTGAAAAGTTTAAGGTGATGACCTTTCCTCTTTTTCTTAAATAAGGTTTGAAAAGGTTAGTTGAGAATCTAGTCCAAGTTGTTTAGGAGGAGATGGAACATACACTCAACCACGATGAGCTTTTTATTTGGAAAGTGTATAATTTATTCAGATAATTATAAAGATAAATATTACTGGAGATAAGTATAAAATATAATAAAGGTTTTAATTAAGGTTTTTTTGTAACAGATGAAATAATTTTAACTTTAATGTGAAGTAGATAAGTTATTTTAATTAACCGTCCCGTCGTTTTAATAGTTAATTTTGTTAATAGGTTTTTTTGACCCCAGAATCCTTTAATTCGATATTTTAAACTATGGCGGGATACGATTTGTTTAAACCAAGAAATCAATATAATGTAATTCATCAAGTTCCCTTTATCCTTTTGCCTTTCCCAGTTAGAAAAAGAAATATCTGGCTTTAAAATTGGTGTTTGAGGATTTTGAGTGTTGCTTTGGTTTTTTGGCAAGTCCATGGAGATTAGAGATTCAGCTGTTATTTCAAATTGCTGCATTTTATATCCTTTCAGCAAAAAGTACGTATTCAATTTACAATGTTTAATAATTTTTATTCTCTTATAATGTTGGGAATTTGGTGACTATTATCTCTGTGACAACCAGGATAGAGATAATAGTAACCACTATTATCTCTTAACTCTCTAAAATCCAAGGCCACGTGGTGTTTAAGTGTATCATGTCATGTGGTTTTTTGCACCACTTGACCAAAGTAATATGTTCTTCAATTATATTTATAACCCTAAGGTCATCAGTGAATTTTTAAAATCAGGATCCTTCTGGTCGTTACTTAGGAGTCAGATTTCTTGCTACTGTTTTCAGATAGGCTGGCTTAATGTTATCTAGGAGATCCTGCTGAGATATTTATTTCTTTTTTATGATTCCTGCACCTGTTGGATGATTATGTGTTGAGATAAAAAAAAATTGACTAATGTACTGACCTACCGATAAATCTATCATAACTTTGGAATAGTAAAACCCTTGATATAGCAAAAAATCAAAATGACTTGTAGAAAACACAGAGATCCACAGCGTGGTGTCTGCAGTAAAGTAGAAAATAATAAAGTCGTGCATTGGCTATATACTTGTGATGATCAATATAATATTTTCGTGGCTTTTTTGCCTTCCAACATTAAATAAAGGAGATCTACCTTTGCCTTCAAGCTTGCCGAAGACAGGGATTTTTTTTACATGGATGATGGAATTTCATTTTTAAGTAGATGGAAACGATAATGAATGTTGAACTGTTTTATTTCGCTTCTGCAGTGATTACGTTATTAAACTATAATTAATGGAAACAAACTTAAAATCAAAACTAAAATGAGCAAATTTAAATCAATGATAAAATTAAATAATGATATAAAGAAGTTCAGATAAAGGAATCGATATAAACTGATTCATGAGAATTCCGCAATTTTTAAATTTTAAGATGATGCGACAATAGATTTGTTGATGATTTAACGATTTTATAACTCAAAGTTTTAAAATTTCCGTTTTATTTCTAAAGTATCAAAATCAGACTTAATTCTGAAACAAATCCAAGATTGAACTATTGCTGTTATTCCAACTCATATCTACAAGAAGCATCACGTCTCAATTTATGTAAAGAGTGCTAATAAATAGACAAAATATTTTCGCATTAATTTTAGAGATTATAATCTAAACGCAATCTTTAGGAAGAATTTTTTTACATGAATTGATTCAAATCTCATTTTTTTTCCCAGA
>BGPR01003052.1:23347-44900 GCA_013235015.1 Araneus ventricosus | reverse complement strand
CGTGATGGAACAAAATTCTTCGAGTCAATAGGCTTGAAGGTTTCCTTCGAATTGCATCGGTTTCCTTCGAACTGCATCCTGAAGTCTGTAATGCGAGTGTTGAAGAAGTTACTATTGAAACTCTTCAATTTTTCCCTCGGTTAATCGAGCTGTATGAGGCCTGGCACTGTCGTGATGGAACAAAATTCTTCGAGTCAATAGGCGTGAAGGTTTCCTTCGAATTGCATCGGTTTCCTTCGAACTGCATCCTGTTCTACCAATAACACCCCGAAGTTTCGATACAATTTTACATTAGACAGCTTATCGGGACAAACAATTCTACTGTCAACAGAAAGCCTTTCCCTGTGAATATCCTTTCCCAAAAGTTCTTTCACCTACAAGAAACATAGAAAACTTCGTTACTCTTCTACCGTTGTTACAATCGTCATTTCCAAATGTAACTTCGAATGTGTAAAACTGTAATCACATAATTTCGAAATGAACAATATACAGTTGAATTGTGCTGCCACTTATCGACATATTTTGAAAACAATTTACTACTAATTCCAGAACTCTCATATCGCTTTGTAACCTATCTACTGACTTACCCTCGTAGTTTCATTAATTACTTAAAGTAAAGTACAGACCTTAAAACACTAATTGTCCAAGAAGTACATTGTACGCACATAAACTTTGAAGTCCATGGTGGGATAGGACCGGTCAAATCGGATAACTAGAATATTGATGTTTTCATCAATATCCTAGTTATCCGATATACCCCCATATTTGAAAAAGTAAAAGAATCATTCCAAGTTTTTTTTTATTAAAGGACTGCCGCAAAGTGGTTTTGCAAATTTGTCTTCAGACTGATTTTATTGAAGGAAGGTTCCTGGAATGGAAGTAGTCTTTTATACATTTGTTAAAGCATGAAAATATTAATTTTACTATAAAATGACTTCATTTTTTCAAAAAGGAATTAATTAAAACGGTTGTTATTAGAGTTAACTTCACTTTGAGTTAGATAAGGAAGACTCCACTAACAAGACTTAATTTTCAACAATCAGAGAATTCGGCTTTGCTTTCACGACCCTAATTTGCATGCATAATAGTAATGTGTTTGATATCCAGCTGTCGTAAAACAGTCGAAATCTATTGTTTCTTTAATTTGACGGTATACAGTATTTTTTATATTTCATTTTATTTTATTTTCTATTCTATGCGTTTATTTTACTTGAATAAAACTGAAAGAAAAAAATATTCTTTAATTTTATCATCATTCAAATAATTTTCGATTTGAAAAATAGTTAGGTCAAAATTCTTACTTCTTTAAGATTTTGTTTTCTTTAATTTCTTACTGATATATCTATTAAATATTTCAAATTTCAGCATAAGAGAATTCAGACTAATTAACATTTCTTTTTATGTAGAGGATAATCCAGGTAAGAAAAGTTGTTAATTGCCTTATGACGATTATAAAGGAACTTGTTTTGCCTTTATTTCCTCTTTCTTATTATTCCATATTTTCCTTTACAACAGAACCTCTCATCATGTTAGCACGTGGAATCCAAATTCCCGTGTAATTTTAAACTTTCCGCCTTTGCATGATTTTTCTTCAATATTTGTTCTTCTTGGAAATTTTTGAATTTTTAATAATGATGTAAAAATTCATTTTTTGTTGTCTCAAGTCTTAACTTATTTTTAACGGTTATCTTTTACATTTGTATTAAAAGATTGTGTCTTTTCTAACTTCAGTTCAATTTCTGAATTTTGCAATTTTTTTCGTATCTCTTCTTAAATGGAAGCTTATATATCCTCTTCGAGTCTTTAGCGACTCATCATTCCGATACTGTGGCCAAATAATCACTATAAAAACTTACAGGAGAAAACAGTTTATCTAATCATTACAAATGATAGAAAAAAGAAGATAGTATCTTTTTGAAGATCTTAACTGATTCTGTTAAGAAGTGGCATAAATGACCTTTACAAGCTATAAAATCTTTTAAATATGCATGATGCCCGAACATTATCTAAAGTAACAAACAAAGACATGCACTTACGGTTCTTTTGCATTCAAAAAGTGACAAAGATTTTTGGAAAATATTTAGAACATTCAATGCGCACATCATATGTTCTACACAATACTTCGAATTGGTAAGAGATTTCCAACCAGGTTCTATGAAGCATTCTCGATAGTCGCTTTGATTCGACTTAATTATACGTCGGTCTTGTAGGATGGATTTCCATTATATGCTGTCGGAAATTTAAGCTTTACCTGCGTTACAGATTTAAATTCGAAACACCGCGCGCCAACTTGCACCATAGCCTGCAGTGAAGCCACATTGAATCTGGAATGACAATATCAATGACTTGATGAAATTCAGTGCTGCTTCCATAAAGAAAAAATATTTTGATACTTATTTATTAATACTTTGATATTTAACCCTTATACTCATTTATTGAATGAAAACCTTCGAAGTGTGTATCTTTGTTAATTTATTTAATGATTTTTCAAACGTGTAAGGATACTTTTCATACACCCTGCAGATTCTAGAGATATAGTTTTTATTTTGCGCCTTCCAAACCGTATGCAGTTATGTAGAGAAACTAAGGAAACTTTTGGCAACCTGTAAATACTCTTTCTCTTATGCAGCGCTAATATTCATTTTTGATTGAGCTGTGTTTAAATTGAAATTAGTTGGTCAATGGAAATTGCTGCCATTTGTCACGTGTTTTGTTTAATCTCCCAAAATTTTAGTGCCTTACCCCTTCTGGGTCTTTCCCGGGGGGCACCGCGAGTACACGGATGAGTTGCTGCCGGATAAGTAAGCAGGAACTAGCTTCTCCTGGGGTGAAGGTACTAGCTTCTCCTTCCAATGGTGGGGTTGAAGATTCCTCCATCAGTGACAGTACGTACCTCCTTCGGGAGGGGTCGGTCAGTGGTCAGGTGATTGGCTACTAGGACTCTGGCCTCAGTGCTCGTGCTGTTGCAGCGACTGTCATTCAGATGACCCGTATGCTTAGGCAGGGCGGAGGTAGACCTTCGTTTACGGTTACCCCCTTCTGGGTAGGTTGTGTTGGCGTGCAGAGATCACAAATAAATAAATAAATAATTCTCACAAATTGACGATCCGTCTTAGACTTTGTCCTAAATTGATAATTTTATAAAACTGTGCGTATTTGCAAATATTTAAGAATGTTAATTTTGGCCGAATGTAAATATTTAGTTGACACTCGGATAAAGTAAGTCACACATCCCTCAGTTTGAGAATCCTCTCTATTATGACAAGAGGACCTACAATATTCATACGATATCTTTACGATGTTGTACGGCATTCAGAATATCATAGCAACATCTTGGAGTTGTCGTAAAATAATCTTGCGCTAATAAGGATCAACTTAATATGTAAACAGTCTTCTTAACCTCATAATGTCTTTAGCTGACACATTTAATGTAAATTAAGCACAACATGCAATGGTTGATGCAATCAAGTCGGATGGAGATGAGACAAACAAATAAAAGCTGAAGCATTATTATGTTACGATGTTTCGGACTGGAGTTTCTAAATTTAGCACAGTTTTTTAATCACTTTTATTGTAAAAGATTTGTGTCAAAGATCGCATTTTACAATAACAGAAAGTTATTAGTTCATATAAATTAAGTTGATTAAACTCTAAACCAGCGGGAGTGGTCTCCCTAAACTTTCTCGTATACTTCCCAAAAATGTTATCATTTCCCCTCTAACTAGGGTTGCCATACGTCCCGTATACTATTTGTCCCGTTTGCTTCCTAAACTCTGAGTCATTAAAATTTTAAAATGACCTGCCCCCATATTTATGATTATGTGTAAAAGGGAAATGTTAACAATTAAAAAAATTGGGTAAGTTCTCAATTTTTAAGCGCGCTGAGGTACCACAACTTTATATAAAGTTTTTGGAACGAAATCTTACTACAAATATCATGCAAGATTTCACCATACCTTCCATCTGGAAAATGTCAGAACGAAGTTTCGGGTTCAGGGGGTTGCCATAATTTCCGAAGCTACAATACTTCGTAGACCGCCAAGGTCAAAAGCCAATTATACAAGTTAGTATAGTTGTATAGAGTAAAATAAGCGAAACGCTCGCCAACCCACAGTCGCAATGTGCATTTTGAACCAAATATGCAATTTGAACATCTCTTTTTCAATGGATTGAAACGAAATTTAAGCACAGATCTATAATTAATATTAGCATACGTCATTCCAATTTTTATTTATCTAAGCCAAATGGTTTAGGAGATATAATTTTTACAAGTATGCGATTATATAGACCGACAGACAGTCAACCCGTTGACGGATTTGGACCAAAATTTTATACGGACTTACATTCATGATGATAAAACTGTGTACCAAATTTTATTCATCTAGCTGTTCAAGTTTTTGAGTTATAGTGTTCGCATGACCGCGGACAGACAGACTTCCCGTGGACGGATTTTGTCCAAACTTTGACAGAAACCTATAAATTATATGTCAATTTCATATACCAAATTTCATCCCTGTATCTCTAATAGTTTTCGAGTTATCGTGTTCACAGGCACACACACAGACATACAGACACACAGACAGACATAATTCCAGAATTGTGTTTTTCGGACTCAGGGAGGTCTAAAACGTGGAGATTCGTCAAAATCTCGAGTTCGAATTTTTTGACGATTACAATATTTTCTCTTTGTATACTTCGTATACGAGAAAGTAAAAATTAATATGAATGAAACTAAATAATAAAGAATTTATAGAGTTTTTAACAGATTATCTTGGGAACTTGATATTTTTAATATGTCTTTTCATGTTTTTAAGATTGAATTTTTACAACTTTTAAATTCCTAGCATGTTTTTAATAGTTTTGCGATTGAGTGCATTCAACTTTTAATCCTTAATGTTTTTTAAACTTTTTTAGACTTATTCATTTTAATTCTTAAATCTTTGATGTGTTTTTATGTTATTAAGATGACTGTATGTGGCTTTTAATATCCTGGAATGTCTCCTAATGTCTCTGTGACTGTGTGTGTTCAACTTTTAAATTATTTATGCATATGTAAATTTTTTTATGGTTTAGTGATTATGACTTTTATATTCTCACCATATTTTTAATGTTTTTATGAAGACTGTATACAGCCTTTGATTTTCCAATAGGTTTTTAATATCTATAGCATTTACGTGTGTTTGATGCTCAATTTTCTGCACTCTGTAACTGGAGTTCTGTCTGTAGTTTGCGTTTCTTTTAAATGAATAAATGGTTATAATTTATGATTTTTTAAACATTTTGTAATAATATTTTAATCAGGTATTCAGTCAATGTTTGCCTTTTATTTTTAGATCAACTTCTCAGTAAGTATTATGTATTAATTTATATTTTGTTGTATGAATTTTTAAGTTGAAATTGGTATGGTCCTGGTATTGTCAAATGTCAACTTCCTTTTGTTAAAATACAGTGATTACGTACAACATTACAAAATTTATAAGCCCTTAATAATAAGATATTTTGTTGAGAAATTTTTGAAAACGGTAACTCATGATGTAGTTAAGGCACTCCAGTTAATGAGTTCAGAATCTAGTATAGCATATCTGCCACTTAAATTTACAGAATAGTTATCAAGTACTTTGAAATATTTCAATCACTTTCTTTTTTACTTTTTTAATCAGAGTCATGATGGTGATTAAAATTAAGTTCCTTATTCCTTATTAATTTCGATATTTCCACAGAAATTACGAATTTCTTAGAAGAAATTCGTTTTAAAAATTAAAATGTACTTGCCAGATAGGGAAGTGAATACTTTAATGTAAAGATTGAACAGATATACAATATATGAAAAAAATACTCTTACAACTGCATGTGAATGTGGGAAAAGTAAAGGTTGTATAAAAGAGTAGGTTACGATTTTTATAATGATATACAGATTTAGAAGAGGAAATTCCAGGACAAAGAACAAACTTGTTAAAGTATGCCATGTGCAAATATAGGAAGTATTTCTGCAATCAGTATCCGACTGGTTTAAAATCGTCGTTTTTGATGAAATTATCAAAAAAAATAATTTATGACTTAATTTTGTAGCCTGTTTAACCAGCTTTCTAAAACTGTCTCACTTTTTACTCTACGTGAATTACAAATGGAGTTACAGCTGTTTTATTACCGAACTGTAAGCATTACTTTAAGTTGCATGAAAATTTAACTGCGTTTTCTGAGAAATGATATTTTTGAGGAAAACTGTCGACCGTAACAATGATTTCTCAAAAAGTTATTTAAGTATTGATATGAAATTTTCTGAAATTGTTTTCTGTAATATGCTTGATGTTTTCCTCTAAAATCTAAGGTCAATTTTGAAATCAAGTATTATTTTTAAGTGCTTAAGTATAAACGAAAAGCATTTTCTATGAAAAATTACCAGTTTAGTAACTATGTTCAGCTATATCTCAAAACTATTTTGAAGTACAAGAAATATTTTAGAGCATAGCACAGATAACCGTCATAAAAATGTACTCCTACAAGGATTTATGTATATTTAGAATATGATTTTGTCTATGGCTGTTAGCGTAAGGCAAATATTTTAGTCATTTTTGTTCAAATTTCTCAGTTTTTTTTAAAAAATATTATTTTGAAAGCCTAATTTTACAATATTTTCATAGTTTTAAAACATATGCAGTTGAAAAATAACATTAAAAAATAATATAAGTTATTTTTCAAAAAAATGTCTCCGAATACAGTCGGATACCTTAAAGCCTGCTACAACTAATTTTAATCCCATATATTTTTTAAATTTTGCAACAGCATTTCTTTAGAATTTTTTCTTTCTAACTAATATGAAGTGACTCAAAATAGGATGTGGACATCCATGCGAAAACCATTCAAGTTCAATATCTCAACGATATGATGCAATTCTAAATATCGGGAAAGACGTACGGCGTTCATGAGTTTGTAAGCAGAAGTACACATTTTCGTTCATATGAGAATACAGGGTGGCACAAGAAAAAGAGAGTTAGTACATGCGACGTTCCAGTCCTGATTTTTATTGAGGAAACCTGGACGGTAAGGTTTATCAGAACAATTCAAGAACTCTTCACATACTGCAACAGAATATACGCAAAGTCATCGACAATAAATGCCACGAGTTGCGGCAAGTCGCACTGAACGTGATTCATGGGGCATAATTGTGCCTGGACCATGGGGTCAACATTTGCATCAGTTCCTGTAGAGACGGAGGAAGAGCCCAAGATAAAGCGAAGAGCGTGTATGCGACGTTCCAGTTGCGATTTTTATTTGTGAGGGAATCTGAAAGGTAAGGTTTACCAGAACAATCCAAGAACTCTTGACGTACAACAACAGAATATACACAACGCCATCGCCAACATCTAATGGCACGAGTTGCGGCAAGTTGTACTGAACCTGATTCATCGGCCTAATTGTGCCTGGACAATAGCGGTCAACATTTCCAGAAGTTCCTGTAGAGACGGAGGAAGAACCCAAGATAAAGCGAAGAGAGTTAGGGCATGAGACGTTCCAGTTCTGATTTTTATTTGTGAAGAAACCTGAACGGTAAGGTTTAACAGAACAATCCAAGTACTCTTGGCGTACTGTAACAGAATATCCGCAACGCCATTACCAATATCTAATGGCACGAGTTGCGGCAAGTCGCAACGAACGTGATTCATTGAGCCTAATTGTGCCTGAGCCATGGCGTTCAACATTTCCAGCAGTACCCGTAGAGACGGAGGAAACATGTAAGTAAAGGTTCTGTTTTTGACTTACTTGTATAATATTGCCTGACAATGCATGCATTCGCATCTTGCTTTGAATTTGGTTATCTTGGGCCATCCTGTATCCTCGTAATGGCACATATTAGCTTAAAAACACCTTTATCTTCTCGTTGCATTAAACCAAATTTCTACGTCGTTTTCATTGCTTTTAATTAATTGTGTTGGTATGAAATCCAGATAAACTGCATTCGAATATCCACTTGATTTAATCAGGTTCGTTAAATTCAAATAGTTTTTTATTTGTTGGTATTGAGATAAGTTGCTATGGAGACAAGATAAAATACACTAGCAAGCATTCTTTCATCAAAAATTATCATGTATCTAGATATCTCGAGATACAAATGTGCTCCATAAGGCTTTTCCTTCGAAAATCATCAATGTTTATTTACTTGTTTTATAGACTGAAGATAATGCTCTATATTCTAAATATTTGTGGCCAGAAGAATTTACTGCGTTTTTTTTATTAAGAAGGTACCAACACACTATGATATGGCCATTCTGAATGTATGAGCATTCTGCTTAGGAATAAAGCATTATAAAAATTCTCTCTGAAATTGAATCTTACAGCTTTATTCATATTTTCGCATTGGGGTAATGTTAATCTGTGTTAATTCCCAACGGTACCCCGTCAAAATAGTCCAAATCATAAGTTCCCCGAGAAAACAGCCCAAGACAAAATAACCCAAATTCAAATTCTGATTGACATTGAAAAATATTTTGTCTTGGGCTATTTTGTCTTGGGCTATTTTGTCGGGCACTTGTTGCTTGAGCTGTTTCGACGTGCGGCATCATCGCGGTAACCAACAATATCCTGAATTGTAATTACATGCAGATCGGATTCGCCCTCTTTGTGATGTCACCCACCGACCAGCCACCATGCGACGAGCCTGTTGCAGTATTTAATTGCTACTGTTCATTCCCTTCTTCTTTTTGTATCATTTCATAGCTTGCATGCTTAAATGATCTTATGATTTGATTTAGGATTTTAATTTAGTTGTTGTTTTATTAAATTTGTTATTTTGTTAGCGAGTAGTCTTGCTTTGACTTTGTCACCAGCTCTGTGGTTTCTCACAATGGTATACTTCTGATATATGTTGAATACAGGCATGATAGGTTGAGAAGCTGAGTAGTGTAGTATCGTACTAGTTAATATGAAGCACTTGAGTGTCAATCATTCTATGCACCGAATACCTCAGCGACTATATTAATAAATCTCGCCTCTATCCATTCTGTAAATTTAACTTGACCTCGATATAGGCCTCAGAAGTTACAGACGCATCACGATTCCCGACATACGAAATAAGTAAATATTTAAGTGTTCCATCCCTTCATATTATACAATAAAAAGCACTTAAAGCTTGTCTAGAAATTTGACATTCGATTTTCGTTTAAATAGTTTATTTTATGTTATGTTTCCACGTGATTTTCTAAAATTTATCCTAATTTGCATATCCATAAAATCAAATATTATTATCATATATGTAATAATAATTGATTTTATGGATATTATATATTATGGATATTGTATTTTTACGGAAGAAATTATTTAATGATTTAATCATCACATTTATAATAAAACATATCAAATTATAATTTTCTTATAGACATAATACAGATTATTTTGGGTAAGTATATTGATTTTTCGATGCTTAATACATGATCTCAAACTTTCGTTTAGTTGATCTGATAAGAGCTAAAGGAAAGTGATTTTATTTTGATTTTAATTTCTTTAAAATGTTTGTATTTTAACTTGAAATAGATACTTTGATCACTATGGCCCATTTACTGAATTAAAAAAGTTATACTCTGTCTCATTTATTCTAACAAAATAAAATTAAACTCTAATTTTGTAAATGTTTATTGTTTTCGCTTCACAAATATTTATAAAATGCATTGAATCATATATGACTATTTAAAATGCCAAGACCTACCATAGGCTACACGAAAGGATGTCACAGACCTTGAACCTTTAAGTCTACCGAGCCCAAAATGCTGTTAATTGTTACTTATATGATACAACAATTTTTCTTATCTAACATTTCGTTGATGAGAAGGGTATGATATTGCGATGATTCATTTTCACAGAATTAAAGCACACAGCATTTTTGAAGATAAGAAGCATTCATACAACAATGCTAGATTATGCATGGTATGGTTTAGAATGGTGAATAAATATATTATTTTATTTATTAAGGCAGCTTTTCTCAACTTTTCAGGACATAATTTTTATATAGGGTTTTTAAAATCAAATTTATACCCGTTAATCATTTTTATAGGAAAACTCTATTTTTTATTGCAGTAAAAAAACCCCTTTTTTCTATTTTCACTGTCTTTGTCTTATTTCGTGTTCTGCTATGGAAGAGATATCCATACGGTGAGAGTTACTGATGTAAGCGACAAACTCTGCTATGTGACTTTTTTCCATATAAAAACTCTATTTATATAGAACGCATTTGAATAGCTATTTATGAGCTAATACGCCGTCTCAGTTACCTAGCAAATTAATATTAACTTACATCAGCTTTGCCATTTATATTGTGCGAAATAATTGAGAATCGATTTCTGTGCTGTCCACAGTAAGATATTTTTCTGACTTTAATAATATTTTTGGTAGAAAGAAACAACCGTTCTCTTATACTTTAGATTAATCCAAGAATTATAATAAGCAAATACTTCTTGTATGCACAAGTACCATCTTCTGATTTTTTAGTCCTTCCACCGATGTTAACCTGTCCCATGAATATAAATAAGATCGATATGAGATTTGCTTAAACAGACTTTTAGATATAATCCATATGCAGAAAGGGTCGTCAGATATGAGTGTTAATCTGCACACCTGTCTTGGATATTTATTCAAATCTGGTGCTATGGAGCAAAGAAACAGGTGCTATATGATGTCAAAGAGATCGCATTACATATACTTAAAACACATTTCTTCATCAGATATTTCTTGATAACTGTTTAAATAATATTTTCAATTTGCAGTACAGCATAGTTAAACTCTGTTCGGAAAAACACAGGGCAGTTAAAGTGAAACAATGAGACAAAATTTTATATTCAGACTTTTGAAGATATGAATTCATCGGAAGAAAACACAAATGACGTTTTAGTGCTGACGGAGTCGAAAATAGTTATTGAGGAATGTTGCTGAATTTGAACCCTCGGGAGGCCGCGGTGGCCTAGTGGTAGGGTCTCGGCTTTGGGGCCGTCGGCTTTCGGGTTCGAAACCCGATTCCACTGAAGATCCGCAGTGTATAAGACCTGTTGCAAGTTAAATCATACGTAGTGACCAAACTTCCTCCCGTTGGTGTGGCGTGGGGTGCCAGCCCAGGCACCGTCCTCGTCGTCTGACCGTGGTTCAAAATTACGAGGTCCTTCCCAAAATAGCCCTCGTGTTGCTTCAAAACGGGATGTTAATATAACTTCACTAACTTGAACCTTCTGGATATGTTTTGATGTATAGTGATTGAGAAGTAATTATAATGAAAGACAAGTCTTAGAATTTTTTATAGTTTATTTATCTTCCGAACAATGCAATTCACATTTTACGAAATACACTTCAAAATAAGAAAAAAATAGCTTAAGAAATGTGTCATTGGCCCAATCAAGGAAATTGTTTGCCTAGATTCGATCACAGGTTTCCTAAATTGGACCACCAAGTTCTTCAATCAGAATTAAAGCAAAAATATTTTATGATTATCGAATTCACACCAGCAACCAATGTATGTACTGGATAATGATATTTTTTGCTCTGTATCAGCTCTTCCTTTGCTTCCTAGTATATGGAAGAAAACTACTTTCCGTAGATTTTGAATCAACATTTGATGTTCTTTATGCGCTTTTTTTGCTTTGGCCTGTACGACTGCCAGTTCATGAGAACTACTAGTAATTATAACTGCTTTCCGGTCTATTAATCTAGTTCAATATAATAATCCCATTTATTTAAGCAATACAATTTAGGTAATTGATTGTGGTTCAATCTCAGCAACTTTTAGACAACAACAAAAAATTCGCCTGACCTTATCTTTAAACTATTTTATTAAAATTACTTGGTAAATCGTAGCCAAACAGATTTCCTATCTGAGGATATAATAAAATATTTTGCCCCTTTCTTTAAAATTTTTTAAGGGATGTTAGTCTTGTTGAAATATTTAATTGATGATCTAAATGTAAATACTTGTTCTCTAATTGTAACACGGCCCATTATTTCAGGCCCAAATACATAATAGAATTGAAGTTAAAATAACAGTCCATTGTGTAAGTGAAAGACAGATGACATTCCACTCGGATTTGTGTCGCATTAAAATCATAATGGATATGTTTTTTAAAACATAGCACACGGTTAATATAAACAAATTTAGTGATTTATCTTACAGAAAGTATTCGTTCATTAATCAAAATCAGTGTGCTGGACCGCACGGAATGTTTCCGATTGTTCTTGCGTAGAACAAATTGCATTCGGTATACAGCATACTTTGTACCTTAGAATATTGTCGAGAATGCATATTCTAATATACATGACTGATTTCAAGTACAGCCCAAAGCCGCATGGACCGGCATCGAAGTTGGGCGATCGAAGCATCCATTCTGTCAAAAATAACTAGCTGATAACCGTCTCTTGAATGAAATATTCATGCAAAAGACATTGTGATAACCGGTAAATGTATAGCCTTGTTCCATCCTGCATGGGCGTTTTCGAAAGTAATCTTATATTTGATGCATTTCAAGAATAGAAAATTTTCAGCATTTCTCGATCATTCCTTCCTTTAATGAAAGAGGTTGCCCATCATGATATTCGCTGTTGGTCCACACTACATGGTTAATTGTGGAGACTATAGCTATACTTATTAGATAGCTTCGGAATACTCCGAATGCGCTGATGTTATATACGAAAAAACAAGAGAGATTTTACTACAGTTCAATGCAAACATCTGAGTTATTGCAACTCCAATAGCACCAAATAGAATATAGAATCGGGTATTTTGGTACTAATTTTCTTTTTTTATGCAATTTATTTCCCAATTCCTTCAAAAGTTCAAATATTAAGCTTGATATCAATCTGTTTAATATTGTTGTCTCCAGTTGCCTTCAAACAAGGAAAGTTATTTTATAACCTCTTGGTAAATTTTTGATTTTCAAATTAACTCGTTTTCGGACATTATAAATTTTTATGAGCTGTAAAAGTAAGCAGCCGATTTATTTTTACATTGAAGTAAATTGAAAAATTGAATGCTATATCAATCATGTCACTCTTCATCACAATGAAAATGAATGCTATACCATTCATGTAACTTTTCATCACAATGAAAATGAATGCTATATCATTCATGTCACTTTTCATCCCAATGAAAATGAATGCTATATCATTCATGTCACTTTGCCTCACGATGAAAATGCACGTGAAATCAATATAGCATTCATTTTCATTGTGATGCAAAGTGTTCATGTACACGAACGTGCTAAATCAGTTGTCGACCTAATTAAAATAATATTTCTTATCATTATTTTAAAATTTTTTGCGGAAATAATAACTGTTTGATAGAAGTAGATTAATCTTTCGTATAATAATCAGTAATGAAACAAAGTTAGCTCGAAAATTGACATGTTGCAGAATTCACTTTCTGAAACCCTTTTTTCGTTCATTACGTAGGAAACAACATTATTGGTTCAAAGCAGATTGCAAATAATAATAATAATAATATTACATTTAAAGTTTTTATGTCGTTATTTTAAAATTGAATTATTTAAAGTGTTAATATATGCTGCAAACGTATATATGATGATAATCACTACCTAGTTAAAATTTAACTACAAGCTCTAACGCAACTTATATATTTCAGATGATCTGAAAGGTAAAACAATTTTCAGTTTGTTTTATATAAATCTAATTTCAAAATTACTAGATAGAAAAGCCACTTGTTTTCTATCTAGTAACTATCTAACCACAACAATTTTATTTTTAAAAATTTGCTATATTTCGAAAAATAGGAGGAAATGATTTTATTAAATCATTTCGTAAAAAAAAAATGGTAAGAAGTTGACCAATGACTCTTAGATCTTTTCTTAAGAAAAATCACTTTATCATTTTAACATTAGACATTCACAAATACATAACAAAAAACTGAATAGCTTAAAGAGGAAAACGTTACACAAGTACCATAATCGTTACACTATTAAATCTTGGAGGAAAATAGAGGAAGTGAATGTAAAAAAATACTTGAATCGTTGATTGTAGAAACTACCAGAGTCAATTTTTCTTTCAAAATTACATTTTTCATGTTCTAAAAGAGGTATTTATATAATGAGTGAAGAAATTACAAGAGTCAATTTAAATCACGTTATAGGCATATAATATCTACCAGTTAAAAAAATCAATCATTGATTTAATAAGTTAATTTTTTTCCAAATTCCCTGTATTTTGATATTATTGATTCATGTGATGTGATGTGATTTCTTCAATCAAATATTCACTTGTATGTCTTACTTGCACTAATATACAGGGTGAGCAAAAAGTCCTGCCCTGATTTTTAAAATTTATTGCGCGAAAACTTTTATAATTAGACATATGTTTGTTTGGATAGATTGTAAGTTCTGTTATAAAGTTTTTAATAAGACAACGTGTATATTTCAACGTGTGCCCTCTTGGTAGCTGGGAGAATGTCAAAGCGGTATTCTAGTTCTCTCCAAGTGTTTTCCAATGGTACACATAACATTTTTTATCCTAACCTTCAGTTCTTCAACGTCAGCAACTAGTGTGGCAAAGTCTCTATCCTGGATATAGCCCCAAAAGAAAAATTAAAGGGGATTAAGGAGGAATCAAGCGATTTTGTTCATTCCTCCACTAATATTTAATCCCGTGCATCACAATTAAATCCACAAGTACTACCACGTATTAACATTTTAATAGTTTTTTTTGCAATAGAACAAAACTTTCTATGGCACAAAAAGAACTATTAAAAGTGAACTTTCCAATGAGGCCAAAATTACATTATTTCATTGAACTGTTATTTTGTATTGAATTTTTATAATCAGAGAAAGACTTTGCGGTTACCCTGTACTGTGTGTTATTATTGAACTTCTGTTAGTGTTATTATTGTGTGTACAGTGTGCACTATTCTTGAAATGTGTATTTTAGCTTCCAAAATAGGACTAGGAAGGATATTAGAAATACTCTAAATAACTGATGAGTAACTAAGAAATTCTAATTAACTAAAAATATATATAGTTCAAAATCGAATCAGGCAGAATATTAGAAATACTCTAATAATTGCGAAGCAATTAAAAATTCTAAATGACTAAAAAGAAAAAACTAATATAAAAAATAACTCCAGAAAAAGATATTAGAAACATTCAAAACATGTAGATTGATTGATAAGTAATCGATCGCATTACTACTTTATATAACTGCTAACTAATTAAGAAAGTCTAAGTAACTAATAAAAGAAATATCAGCTTACTTTTCTATGAATACAAGGGAACATTTTAGTTTTAGAAATTTATATTTTAAAATGTATACTAATCAGGAAAAGCATGCTTGCTGTTTCTTTTGCAGTGTAAAATTAAATGTATTTTGTTATATATCAATAAACATTTTTTGCAGGTGATTTAAAACCAATTATAGCTAAGAAATATTTCATATTCATATGTTTTTTCTTAAATTTTATTGCTCCTTATAACGTTGAAAATAATACACTTTAAAAAATCGAATAAAGTAAAATACTTTAGAAATTTGAACTGTGTTGAAAAACTTTTCGTATTTGAAATTGTCAAAATGTAAAATTTTTAAGATAACTGTTGCAAAAAAATTTTCAGTACTAAGAGGAAAGATTTGCTCTTCTGTTATAAATTTTTATGGAATTAATAACATTATTTTTAGTTATTAAACGATTCACTCGTTGCTTCATTAGAAGACTTTATATACTTTCACTCAAATCAAATTAATAAATCAAAAATTTAAAAAATTATTGTCTTAAAAACATGAATTTTCTAATTTTTTTCTGGACTTATCCGCATTGGCTTCTGAACGGCAATATAGAATATCTTTTACAAACCTAAGAAAGAATTCGTAACGTCATTTCAAATTATCATTTTTCAAGAAGGGTGATTTTTGATAAAACAGGAAAAGCTTTTCCGAGAGACGGAATCTAAAGTTCTGATTCTAGACGGATATTGGTGACTTTCATCATCGAAACGGAGATTCACGAATTTTTTTTTTGCAATATGTATTTCCGAAATTCGTGACTTCTTCTTGTCTTTCGTGACTAGCATTATATGATATTATGTGAGCAGATTGAAAAAAAACATTTTATTCTTATACTGCTCAGATTCTCGAATTTTCCAGTATCGGAGACATTAAACAAATTCTTCCAAAACAGCGCAGGTAATTGAGTGAAATTTATGGAATATTTGATAATGTTCTAATAATCTGCTTTTCTACTCCAGATTTACTCCTGAAAATTGTTGGTATGCATCATTTATTTTCCTTTTAATAACTAAATTAATCTAGGTTATCGGCAAAGACAATTTAAGTTTTATTATTCATTTTACATGGCTTTAAGTGTAAAGCTTTATTTGAGCTAACCCACCCAGTTTCTTAACAAATGATAAAAGAATTTAAGTTAACTCAAAAATTCAATATTTCGTAATAAATCTTTTACATCGATTAATGTAAACCAGAACCTTTTATTGCTACGGATTGTTTAATTTTTAAAAAATTTTGATCAAAGATAAATATTTCTTTCCAATAATAATGGCTTTCTTGCGTTTGTCATAAAATTTAATTGAATTATTTAAAATTCAGTTTCGTATTTATGATTTGTAATAGAAAATAAGGCTTTTGCATTAAATGTGCATTAATATAATCAAGTAAATAAAAATATTATAATTAGATAACTTGAGGTGGGCATACACGCGCAAATCACAAATACAGGCTGACTAAAAATTCATGGTACAAAATGATACAGGAGGTAACAAGTACAAAAACAAAATAGAATCACCTATAGAATATTTTAACGTTAACGCCTCCTGAATGAGTTAGAGGGCAGATGAAGACACAGATATGACAAGCCAATAACTGTTGAATTCTTTAGTTGGCAATATGCTATACTTGAATAGCAAGTGCGCATACCCAATATTCACCTGCTAAAAGTACTTCGTAGTTATGCGCGTTTCACAATGGTTACGCATGGATTGACGAAATCTTTCGAAAATACCGGACATTTCGCGGATATGTGCGACGAAAGTGTTGCAGTGTGAACGGACAAATCAGTTTCGTCATCAGGTCTCAGCTTCAGGGCTGGTTCCAGATTCGAAACGCGATTTCACTGAAGATCCGCCTTGTATGTGAGCTTGTTGCACATTAAATCATACATAGGGAGCAAAACATCTTGCCGCTAATCTGGTGTGGAAGCTGGGAGGATGCCAATTCGAGTGTTATGCTTGCCATCTGACCACAGTTGAAAATTACGAGTTCCGTCCCAAAATAGCCCTTGTGTTGTTTCAAAACGGGACATTATTATAACTAAACTAAATTTAGATCATGGTTTTGAATGTCAGCAAAAAGAAGAAATACTGATTATATAAATCGGATCTACCAATACAACTACAGTGCTGATGACCAACGGCCTCTAGCTAATTCTTTTGCATTTTCAGGCAGACTTTCCCTTATAAGTTTGGCTTGTTTTTTCGTTTTCTACCTCCCCTAACAGTTTTTACGTAAAATGTTGAGCCACCCAGTATAAGCATTAGCATAGATATAAACTAAAGTTGCTTTATATTTCTGAGCCGATATCAGGTCATGACTTTTGACTCGGCACCTAATTCCAAAAACTAAACGGCAAACCAATGCTAAAGCGATTTGTCCAGTACTGTGTATGAAACCAATTAATAGCCCATCTTCGTTTGTACTGAGTGTGAGATATTCAAGCCGTCGGTTCCAAATCTAAGACTCTTCCACCGTAATCTTGTCCATCAAAATTTCAGAATTTCATTTCAAAAATCTTAATGACTAATTCATATTAACTTAATAATAGTGGTACACAATACATATGTACATTGGCATAATACATATATTTTCATAGGTAAGTATAAGTTATCTAACATATATATACAATTAATACTACAATCATGTCTATCTATTGTATACTTAATTAAGTTGTGTAAGTTTACCTGGACATCAATCTTGCTATATTCCGATGTTCTGCTTTACATTAATAACATAGAAGTGTTTTATTTTGTAGTGTATTTATGCTCTTTCTTTTAGGAGACTTGATTAAAGTTTTAAACGAATGAGCAAGCCACATGCATATTTTTTGAACAAAATAGGTAAATCTTTCAGCAAATCCAATTTCATTTAAAAACGCTTTTAGAAATGTATTTCCAGCTTACTGTAAGAATTAAAAAAACACATGGAAATATATCGTTATGCTTCAAAACTAACAATTTTAGCATAACAAATTGTGGAATAAAATAATTGTATTTCTTAGATTGTGATTTAACTCAGAAATTCGTGCGAAATAACAAACTGAAATTACCAAAGAAAGAAATAAGAATATTAAATGCCAATGGAACACATTTATGCCATTGGGAAACAAACGGAATTTTATGGATTTCCTATACACTACTGAAAATTAACTGTATGACCAGAATATCGGCCATTGTGATCGCCAGAGTTTATAATTTAACGTATATTCAAAAGATGTTCCGATGAGAAATTTCATTGTGTATATTTTGTTGTATAAAACTGAAGCAACTACAATCCGTTGCACAAATTATAATAATTCACTAACAATTTAAAATTAGAATTTTTTATGGAATGGTTTCGTGGAATGGTGTATTCTGGAGTTGCTCTCCTATTGCGTAAATGCCTCCAATTTTCTAATTTCATGTTATGGATTATAAAAAATTTTAAATTACGATAGTTGAGTGAATGTAGTGTCTCGACTAATTAACAAAATGTATATTTTATATACAGGTATCCATTATTAAAGTTTCCATATTCAGAGCAACACACAACTTCAATCATTCATAAGAAAAGTATGCAATTTTGTAGATGATTTAACCGTTAAAGGCCGAATTCGTTAAAAATTATTTTAAAATGTTTTTTGGCTTTCATTTCTTGAATAAAACGTGAGAAAAATACTTCAAAAATCCTATTTTGTTTTAAGTATGGATTATGACTAAAATTAGTTTGAACCCATTGACAAGACTGGACTTTAATTGAAAAAAAATCTCCTTGATAAAATTCTATAATATCAAACAGATTTGTATCCCCTTCAGTCGTAATGAAAAGAAGTGGAGTTAGACATTTTTCTTTTGGCGTTCCTGTGTACTACTGCAAAGGGTATTTCATAAATGAAATTTTAATCGTGAAGGGGAAAATTTAAAAAGTTATCCCATGCTTGGCATCCGGACAATACCGGATATTTCAACTGAAAAAAAGACGAACAAACCCAGAGATTTCAGATTAAAATGGTTGTCGAAGTATAATAAAATATTGCAGAAGCCTTTTAAATGGTAATAGAGGATTAAGAACAAAAAAATTACTTGAAAGAAAATTCACTAGCGAGCTCAATTTTGTGGAGAACGATGATTTTCTCGAGTTGTTTTGGAAAAATTAAAAAATTGAAGTGATTCCTTGCCCGAAGAGAAAAATTCTTGCTAAGATTATATTAATAAGAAAGTCGAGAATCAAATAAAAAACAGCATGTAGTTTCTTCAATTATTGAATTAATAAGAGCAGTTCAAAGCTGATGTCCCGTATACAGAACACCAGCTAAGAGAACTAATAACGAAGAGAACTAATAACATGGATAAGGAATTTTCTTCAAAATTATAGAATAAAATAGGCTGTTCTCAAGCGTATAAACAAAGCTAAAAAAGATGCAGCCTCATATGAAAATCATCAATTTATTTTTATTTTTTTTATCAGCACTCAGGTTGCCATCTATATGTTGTAAATTGATTTAATAACATTTTCAGCAGCATGTTTTCTGTTGGTATCAACAGGCATTAGAGCTTCAGTCTTATTCTCAAAAATTTTAAGAGGCCAAAATTTGGTATTTTGCTTAAAGGCAACACTGGACCTTTAAGGGTTAATAAAGGAGTGGGAAACACGTTCAGCGAATAGAAGATTTAGTTTCCAATATGGCCACTAAAAGGCGCATTATCATACAAATCCGTAGTACACAAGCAATAACGTTTGAAGTTGCATTGAAGAAAATTCGACCATAGAATTTTGATTTATACAAAAGCATTCCTTAAGATTTTTTTATGGATTGCAATTTGGCGCTGTACTCTCCGTTGCCCAGTCAATTAGTCGAAAGAATTATAGGAATCAAAGTTTCCACTAAACATTTTATTTTGGGCATCGTTGGCAAATAAGATCAAATGAGTTGATCTTCCAAGTGTTCCAAAAATGCATTACATGTTCTACCACAAAACGCAGAAGTTCAACGTTGATTTGTCTGAATTGCAGCGTTATGCGATCCGTCCAGGCGGCTAGATTATGTACGTTCTCTTTATAAACCACACTTTTCATACGACACCACAATAAAAACTACAACTTGTGCCATTTGTATGACTTGCAGCGCTGTGCGATCCTTCAAGGGGGCCAGATTATCAACGGTCTCTTTCTAAACCACACTTTTCAGATGATCCCACAACCAAAACTCACATGGAACGCTGTGGCAACTTGCAAAGAAATGCATGATTTATCATCCGTTCTTATGTATAATGTTGAACAGTTGCCACAAATTTACAAAATGACTTCAACATGTGCATTTTGAATAATCCGGGCTCCAATTGCAGTTGCCCATACAAGTTTTAATGTTCTGTGTGTAAGTACTCTAAACTCAGTATACCACTCGTATCACCGATACCAAAATAAAATTTGGAGTAAAAATTTTGATGTCTAATTCTTTCCGGCTAATTAACTTGCTCGCGATGTGGTGGTGCAAGCTTCTAATTGAATCAGCGGAACACCATAAAACTGACTGTTGCCCTTCTTGTCCTATTGCGGGTGCAGCACGGATCATTATGCATAAATTGAAACCCCATTGTCAGAATAGCATGCACACCGAATTTGGTTACATTTCTGAACAGATATTTTCGAATCGAGCTCCAAACACGTCACGTGAACATGCAACCTCACCCAATAGGTGTGAGAAACTAGAGATGCACACACACTTACACATACAGTAATCAGCAGTTCATTTATAACTACCCTCTTTGAGGTTACTTTACTTAATTTTTATTACAGGAATATAAAAATGTTTTAAATTTTTAAAAAATTTTAAGACCACGATAATTGAAAGCAAATATGTATGCAGTATTTTCAGTAGACAGAGTGGAAACAAATATGTTAATAAATGCAATACATAATAAATACGCAAGTAATATTTTTTCAGAGGTTAGTATCTACTTGAAAGCAAAAATTCCCTCGTCTTGTCATTACAATGCATGTTGGAATTCAGCTCAACTTCTATTCTTCTGAAATTTCACATAAAATTAAATCTTTCATCACGAATAGGATATTTTTCGGAACAAAAATAACCGCATTTCCGTTCGAGAAGTCACTTGTGGCGTCTTGCCATCCAAATGCAAATGGAAAATTAAATCTTTCAACACGGATGGAGAATTTTTCTGATATTCACTTGTGGCGTCTTGTCATCCAAATGCAAACAGAAAATTAAATCTTTCAACACGAATGGAGAATTTTCCTGATATTCACTTGTGACGTCTTGTCATCCAAATGCAAATAGAAAATTAAATCTTTCAACACGAAT
>BGPR01003052.1:12648-23337 GCA_013235015.1 Araneus ventricosus | reverse complement strand
TCTTGTCATCCAAATGCAAATAGAAAATTAAATCTTTCAACACGAATAGGGAATTTTCCTGATACTAATGAGGATAATACCCGTATTTTAGGAGATTGATACGCATATGCAAAGTATACATTTTGTTGGATTTACGACGAAATTTAATATCGAAGGTAATAAATACTTACCGTTCTATAAGGAGCATGGATTTAGGTAATGTGTGAGAATTCGAAAATTTTACATGGAAATAAAGAAGCATTTTAACATGTTGAATGCCGAGGTAACTTCAGGTTTCCGGTTCCAGAAGCCATTCTGATTGCATCATATTCTATTCTTAACCCTAATTGTACGAAAGTAGTAACGTTTTTACAGATAATTGATGTCAGCGTCCTGAACAAGGTTTCCAATTACGATATATCTCGTATTTGGCAGTTAGCGTATTAACATTTAACCTCAAAAGACGTCCAAAGTATTCTGAAATAAGAAAACTAATGTGCAATCTCCTGAAGATGGCACTGTGGAAGTTGCACAGTTTCGAAGATTGTATGCTTGCTGTTCTCCTCTTTCAAAGACAGTTTAACTAAATGATTCACCCTTTGGCTTAGGAAATGTTTTTTCACTACAGACAGCAGCCAGGAATGAAATGCAGTTTCATAATCTCTTAAATCGCCGTTTTTGATATTATTTTAAACGTTTCTGTGAAAGAATCTTCCATCGTATGTGAACATGACACTGTTTACATCGATGACAAGTCGATGTCACCATCAAGTATACATACAAGGTGCCCACTTATAAGGGCCATCACTCCCTAATTTCAGAACGACGGCAGCTATAATCATGAAAGTGGTGTCTAGGTATAGTAAAATGGCTATACGCTACGCCATGAGACCGCTTACAGCGCCACCTGGCCGAAAACTTCGGAATTAGCGCTTCTATCTCGAAAATGGTACAAGATAGAGGAAAAAAGTCAGTTACAAAGTTGTATGATATTATCGATTTAGTACAAAAAGATACCTTGGAGACATTGATACGGAGAATAGAAGACTTAAAACGCACAGTTGTTTGTTCGTAATTTCTGAAATCGTGACGTCATAAAGCATGGACAAAAGGCGAAAGTGTTATCTTTCGGACAAAAATCATCCCAATATACTTTTCCTGTTCGAATAATTCAAACAGCAGGTTTATGCGACCTTTCCGACAACATTGCGATACCTTCGATAACGTATTACTATTGCTTGTGTCAGCGTGGCAACTGATATGCTAAATGTGAAAATCAAAAAAGGTCCCGAATCTGTATTGTAACTGTTGGAGAGCAGTTTGAACACAGAAAATAAAGATAACTTGTGCTAACTAGTTGTTTTTTCTCTTTTTTAACACGTTTCGTCACATAAAAATGTTCGAAATCACCAGCAAATAAATGTGAGTTTTAAGTATTCTGTTCTTCATATTAATGTCTACAAGGTGTTTGTTTGTACTAAATCGATAATGCTCTAAAACTTTGTAATTGACTTTTTTCTCTATCTTGTACCATTTTCGAGATAGGAACGCAATATCCAGAGTTTTCCACCAGGTGGCGCTTCACGTGCTCTCATCGCGTAGCGCCTAGACGTTTTTACTATATCTAGACAATACTTTCATGACTATAGTTGCTGTCGTTTTAAGTTAATGGGGGTGCCCCTTATTTAAATGGGCACCCTGTATATACACGCATGTGTATGCATATGCATGTGTATGCACGCATGTATATAAATTAATTCCTGGATCATTCCAACTTAAATTGCATTTGTCAACATATACTGTTAAAATTCTCAAGCTTGAAATTGTAAACTAAACAGCTGAAAATCTTTAATTTATATCATTACTAGCTTTGTTATTCGGCTCCACCAGAGAGAGATTCAAACTCATTATTTATATATATATATTTGTTTTATTACTATGGGTCTTAATTTGTACCCAAGTTAATTTAAGTTTATATTTCTCCTTTTTTTTCAAATGACTCTTGATTAATGCATATTCAAATAAAGTTTTTATTCAGTTTTATATTACCTTACCTGTGAATTTTATTTGAATATTTTTCATTTTAACAAAATATTTCATTTTCCAGATGGAGTTACGAAACCGAAGCACAGAAATTTTGATTTCCTGATTCTTGTATGAGATTGTTTTAATATAATTAATTAAAAATATAGTATAATTAAAAAATAAACATTGGAAGCTACTATTATTTTTGTTTGTTTGACTAAATTCATTTTATTGAAATCAGGTGAAAGCAAATAAAATAAGAGAAGATATTTTACACAAACAAAACTAATCTTTCAAGTTTGACGCAGTAATGCAATTAGGAATTAACTCCAAAACGCAAGCTTTGCGATGTAGCTGCTTTTGAAAATGTTACAGAAAAAATTCCACTGCTGCGCTTCTTTAAAAATAATTACAGTAAAACATGTGTATAATGATACTGTCTTTAACAATAAACCTGAATATAACGATATTTTCTTTGGTCCTGGCGGAATTCCTATTCACTCAATGTATTTTCAACCTGCCTATAACTATAATCACTTTTTAGACTCATCTGTTTCTAATGATAATTTTACCTCTTTAGAAAGCTTGTGCATACAATTCCAATTTATTCCCCTTGGAAAATGACACTTTGTGGTGTGGAATGTCAGAAAACAGGGAATAGGGGGCAAGGGCTTGAAACCGGAGCCTAGTGTTGAGTGGGACCCGTGGGGCTCTAGCGATTGGAATACGCACAGATGTTTGTTGTTCTGACTCCTGGTGGGCACTAACCTGTTCATTCACATTTAGCATTTCGGACTGACCACTTGTTCCTGCAATTCCCTTTTGATGGGTTGACACCTTGAATCTAGGATGGCTCGGCGTAAAACATTGGCACTTGAAGAAAATCTACAAATAATATCGAAAATCGGTCAAGAACTAAAGCAAATTGATGGTGTTAAAAAATATGGGATTTTTCAGCCCATGGTAGCTACTTTTTTGAAAACAACCCCGAATAGGCATTGAAGATGCTGTGGGGAGAAGTAAATTAGATAGCAAACGAAAGCGATTTAAAGGTTATGTAAATGATGATGCTGATGAAGTTTTGAACTAAATTCACATTTTTAAGTTCTTAAAAATGTTTAAATATAAAAATTTATATCAGTATATAAAACAGTAAACTTTACATGTTTATAAGGTACAATTGTATATCAGCAATTATTTGTAAGATGAATCAATAAGCACAATATAATATGTTAGTATATCAAAACTTGCACACGGACATAAACATTAGATGCGCAAATCGTCAAAACTGTCTATAACAACCTGCCTATAACAATATATATTGTAGGTCCCAACAATATCGTTATAGACAGGCTTTACTGTATTGCGTTAGTAGTTCGCCATTTTTTTTCGTGTTAGATGTTTGAGATTTGCAAATTGTTAATTTACGTGATTCAATGATTTTAAATTAGAGTTGATTCCATATTGTTTACCTCGAATTCTAAAATTTGGCAGTTGGCTCTCAGGAATTTTTGAAAAATGCATGAAATATAAAGATAACTTTTTAAAATTATTACTAGCAAATGCTTAGAGAGGCTGGTCGCACATTTTTATGGCATTTACATGATTAGTTTGATGTCTTAAATGTTCAGTTTGATAGCCCTCATTCTTAACAATCTTTCTACATCGCAACTTCCATGACAATAATGTCTCTTGTAGTATCGGAAGAGGTACTTTGTCACATTGTTCTGAACAGCTTTCTGAAATCCACAAAGGAATGTACGTTTGGATAATGCGCTATTTAGAAGTCCAAAAGTGCAAAATTACATCAGGAAAATTAGCAGGAATATTAGTGAAGGGTCTTAGTACCCATTTCTTGTTCTATTTTTTTCCAGGAAATTAACAATGAACTATGATGTGTGGCTGCTTGCTTTGTCTTGATGCAGCTCTACTAATTGATGGCATTATGGATAAAGTGATGGTCTCTTATATTTGCAATTTGGGGATAAATATGTTCTTTATAATATATAGGTTTTATCCTAACTTTCTTCAATCTCTTTACTTTTATTTTGTCGTTGTATAGAAAACAAGGAACAATCATAAATCCCTTAGAAAAACTTTCTTTAGATTATGTGAACCATATTCAAAGATTTGTTTTCCTCTACAGTGATAATAAATGGATCGTTATTTCTTGCAGTTATTTGGAATAGACCTTTCATATATTGTTACAACTTTTTAAAATTTCTCTACGTATAAATGCTTTTCATAAAGAACTCTTCAATAAGTTCTGCGTTAAACGATATGACGTGGAAGAAGACGATGGACATTGAGTTGTTTGTTCTTTTTTAAGATTCAAATCAGTGTTAATAATTTAGTTTACAGTTGATGCTGATAATTTTAATGATTTTGAAGCAAACCTTTTACTTGGAGGATCTTAAAGATCTTATCTTTGCAATGTTCGAAGAACTGCTTTTTTTCCTTGGATACGTGTCTGAAACTTTTTTTTCCATTTGAGGCCAGAATGTGATAATTTTTTGCTTTCTAATCAACAGTATTATCTATCGTGTCTTTAGATATCGAAAAGTCATGGCTTTCAAAGCGACTTTGAATAATTGAATAAGAATATCTCTTTCGGAAAGAGAAAAAAACGTAGCCTTCAATCAATCGCTTCTTTAAAAGTGCCATTCTTCATGTAAATAAAAATTTTAGGCACCAGATGATAACTTATACTTTGAAAAATGTAATTGATGCGAAAATAAATTTTTCCATGCTAACTATTTTCTTGCTACTGCGCAAAATATTGTCTAAAAATGTGTGAACCGCCTCTTTATTGACAAATTTAGTGCCAAGAATAAACCAACTGATAATTATTTCTTAGCAATGGCTTAACAAACAAGACACAATTGAAGAAATATTTGTAGGGGTAATGAGTGTGTACCATATGCGAAATTTATGTAGAGTCACACTCTCCATAGAAGGCAAGTTTTCAGAAAACTGTTCGACTAGAATAAGAAACATTACAGATTTTATATTTTGCAATTTTGGTAAAATACTAGTTTAACGTTAGGCCGCAGAGGTATCACGAGTAATGCTAAATCTAAAAATTACCTTTGGGTATCTTTGTACGTTTATGAGTATCTTCTTGAAGAAAATGTTCATATGCAGATCATCTGATTTGTTGCGTTAAATGGGGAATAATCTACAAAATAATAGTTTTCCTTATTCTATCTCCTTCCATCTTTACTTTCTCGTATACGAAGGATACAAAGAGAAGGTATTGTAGTCGTCATAAAATTTGAACTTGAGAGTTTGATGAATCTCCACGTTTTAGTCCTCTCTGAATCTGAAAATCTCAATTTTGGAATTATGTCTCTGTGTCTGTGAGCACGATAACTCGAAAGCGATTTGCGCTAGACGGATGAAATCTGGTTTATGATCTTTGCATCAAATTTATAGATTTCTTTCAAATTTTGGACAACATCTGACGACGAGAAGTCTGTTTGTCTGCCTGTCCGCGTTCCTGTAAAGACAACTCGAAAACTTAAATATCTAGTTGGATAAAATTTGGTACACATTTTTATCATTAGCACTGTAAGTTCGTATCAAATTTTGAGCCAAATCCGTTAAAGGGTTGACAGTCTGTCTATCTGCATATTCGTATGGCATGCATGCGAATCCAACGCAATTACTTAGAGAAATAAAAATTGGTATGTGGTCTTCTAACCCTAATTGTAGATCTGCGTCCAATTTTGGTTTCATTCAGTTGAAAAATTAGGTTGGAATTGCATATTACGATTGTATATTGGCGAGAGCTTTGAGTTGGTTACTGCCGCTTGGCGTATTTTGCCCCCGTTAGTGTTGTTCTGTACCCTTGAGATCTTCTGTCAATGCGGTTAAATTATGGTGAACACCAACCCAAGGTGATGATGAGCGCCGCAGAAATTGTGGCTGTCTCTAAGGTTGGAATTCAGAATTCGTGCAGGAAGACATTCTCCAGATGGATGCCTGTGGTTATCCAGAGGTGTGGCAAAATCTTGTGTGATATAATAAAGTTTGGTCCACAAAAACGTTCGATAAAATCTTAGTACTTGTGGCGCTACAAAATGTCCGCAATTTTTATGCGTGCGGAGAGCTGGGGAATGATACTTTTGTTTGGGAGTTTGCGAGAAAGTCTAGGGGAGCTCACTCCCGCTGGTTTCTTCTGCTGTCTAAAATTTTAAAGTAGTTTAATAGAATCTTTGTATTCGGCTTTGTTTATTTATTTATTAAATCAGTATTTCTGTTTGATTCTATGAACTAATTTCTTTCAGTGTAGAACAAAGAATTTTCAAAAATGCGATAAAATTCATATATATATATATATATATTAACAAAAGAAAATATCAAAACCACGTCCTAAAAGAAAAACCAAAACAACAAAACGGAAAATAACGCTAACGTCCGAGACGCGTCATCAGCAAGGGAAATCCCGAACGAGCGTAAGCATATTATCGGTGTTTTCCAATCACAAACTGCAGCAATAATGCCAAAAATAGTTTGTTTCCCCGGAACACCGAACAAAAACCATAGTTTGAAACAAAGAAATAAAGTAAGAATTTCATGTCTAATTGAGAAAAAATAAAAGTTTATGTCTAATTGAAATAAAATACATGAGACCCAATTTCAAAACCAATAATGTGAAACAAAAATCTAGAAAAAGTTGTCAATACTCACCCAAAAAACCAGAAATGGCCAGACAAAGGATTCAGATGCAAAAGCACGCGGCAAGAACACACCGGAGAGAATGCTCCGGTGTGTTCAATGGAGTTGCCGTACAATTTCTCTATAAATAAATTTCTTAAAATATTTTTAGGCATTATTTACAGCAATAATTTCATTACTTCAATGAAATTCAAAACTTCTTGTCTGCTTAAACAAATACTCTATTGCGTGTTTACATTATTGAAACATAAAGTAATATACTAATGGATTTTACTTTCCCTTTTTTATTTCATCCATTTTTATACGAAATCTGTAAACAAAGTCCTCTAAGTAGTAAGTTTATTAGGTATTTTATCCAGTAAGCTGCATTATTATGGTACTACGCTATAATTCTGTTTATCAGCATGTTTTAATCCAGCTAACATGCTGCAGCACTAAAATTTGCCACGCCATTTTGATGTTGAAACTGAACAAATATTATGTATGAGGAATAAGAAAGTAAAGTTGGCGCCGTCATCGTGAAATTAGATGTTAGTGTTCATGTAGACAAAAAAAAGAATACGTGCAAGACTGCTAAAAGAAGGGGAAGAACCCAGGTTGAATCTCTATCACAATTTGAAGTTTTAAATTACTTTGTTAAAGGAGCAATGAATATTAATTAATGCATAAGAAATTCAATTGGAATTATATTCCCAGCGAGCAAGCTGGTTGCCGAAGATGGCAAGTTATTTTATAAAGTATATTTTAAATAGCTTTATAAAATATAAAAAAAATTTTGATACATTATTGCTTGAGTGTTAATTTCAGAATAAAAATTTTTTTATTATTGTTTGAGAAAAGATCTTATTTTCACTCTAACGAATGCCCTATCTACGTGATCTTCAGATTAACTAGGCAATGTGAGAAATAAAACAATTTTTCAACCTTTAACGGATCGGAAAGGTTAATTTGGAGATTGCCTAGATAATTTGCACATTACCAGATTTCCGCAATTTACCTGTAGCATATATAGAATGTATAAACTGAAAGTCATAAAATAGAGGTATGTAGGATGTTTTAAGTTAATATGAACGTAATTTTATTATTTTGGACACATCTATATAATGAGTCCTTTATATCCCTTTAAGACCGGACGTATTTTTGTAACCAATGAATTATACGCAGACCAAAAATGGAAGGTATCTGTCATTTAATGAGAAAATAAATCTGTAGAGATTCTGGAAAGAAGAAAATAATTTATTCTGGCATTTACTGCATACATTTAATCAGGAAGCAGAAATATAAGCTAATGTCTAACCCACAAGATCTTAAGGGGAGGTCTTAAAGGGATGACGTTTTTCCTCTTACATAAGGGCGAGTATGCGCTAAATAATACATGCAACAACCTTTAGCATATTTTTCTTCTGTAACAGAGTATTCAGCAGATTCGTGAAGAATGCACGCCTTTAGGATTAAAATATATTTGGTCATTTGGGATAATACAACAGCTGAATGCACACCAGACTGAATAAAGCGATTTAACATAAATTGAAGGGAAAGATGTGTAAATGAAAAATTGCCTGAAAGGATAGACGCGTTACTATAAGAAGAAGCATCAAAAATATTTTTATCTGTCCTTTGATGAATTTCTCAGAATTCAGAATGAAGCGATTTTCAGTGCTTTTTGTTGCCCTTTTCGTTGTCTTCGGTAAGTTATAGCAATAAATAATTTTATATATTTGTAAGAACCTATGAAATTACTGAGAACGAATAATGTTCAGATGAATAATAAGAATGAATTTATGATACTTTAGAAGTCGTTTTACTATATACTAGTTGCCTTCGGCTACCATCATAGTAGTATTATATCTTTTTTATATTAGGTATAGTCGCATTTGCATTATTTTTAATGGCACATGCAAGTAATTATACTACATTAAGGATAATGGAAAGATACAGAATATTCAAATGAATAGTAAAAGATGTTAATAAGATATTGGATGTTCAAAAAATTAAAACTTTTTGAAGTTTTTTTAATAATATTTAAAAACTGAAGTTCAGTGACGTGTTACAATAATATCATCACTGTAATGAAATTGAACTGAAAGTGAATATTTAAAAACTGATAATTACATCCAAATTTTATTGTCATAATGTTTTGATTCTAATTTTATAAATTTATTTTCAAATATGATTTGCGGCATTACCATTTTTTTTACAATAAAATGCAGTGCATTTTGATTTTTTCGCAAGTTTTCTTTTTTCGCCCGTTTAAAAAAAAATCATTTGCATTGAATGAAAAGCAATTTTAAAAATATATTTTCAATAGGTCTGATAGAATCTCTATTTAGCTTCGATCATAAACCTAACTTTTCACCTGCCATATGATAATTTATACCAGAAATTAAAATGATGAAATTAAATTAATTAATTAAATTATATTAAAATTAATACTATTAATAATATAGGTGAAGCAGCTAATCTTCGGGCTGCAAGTATTAATGCATTAGTTTATAATCAAACTATTTTTCTATATTTCATTGTATGATTATTAATAAGGTAACATTATTTTATCTTTAATTTTGGTTATTAGTTCAATAGGTGCATATACTGAAAATGTTACTTGAGTTTTGATTGGATGGAAAATATTTAACTATATATATATAGTATATAGTTAAATACTTTACTTTGTTTCTGTATGATCATATATATATACAGTCGTTTAGTTTCGTTTTATTTCTCGCGCTTTTCACGTTTAATTTACTAAAAATATCTATTATTGCCTTTACTTTTATCACGTGTCTATATGTAATCCCTTACCTGAGAAAATGCAGGGGTTTTCTGTTTTTTTAAACTTCAAACTTAAACTAAGATGCACGTATGTCTGCCACTCTCATTTCGATAATAACAGGATATTAGTTAATAACTCGGCTCGTTAATGACTACAACCACGAAAACATTATATATATATATAATGTATATATGCATATGTATATATATATATAATACCTACAAGAAACAATCAAATCAGCAGTAAAAACTACATAAAAACAAAAAAACCATAAACATCAAAGCATAAAAAAGCAATACAATAAATTGATCGAAACAAAATACCGATATCTTCAATAGGAATAAAAATTATATTAGAATAAACAAAAGGGGAAAATAATAAAAATAATATAAAACACAAACGCAACGTTACATATTACTGAAATACTTCCAATCCTTTTGTCTCTCCAATGAAATTTAATTTTTGCTATATATATAAACCAAAATATAACTTGTCATCTCTCGCTCTCTGTATATATATATATATATATATATATATAACAACAAAAAGTATTTTTATGAATTTAAAAATCACATAAATACAAGAAAAATTATATTAAACAGAGAAAGCTATTTCTGCATTCGCGCAAAAACAGAGTCCTGATGAGCGGTTAGCCATGATATTTTTCAATTTTTCAAGTTTTTTTCTTCCTTTTCTTTGCCCTTTTGTTTCTTGTATATATATATCAAAAATATATCTTATATATATATCAAAACAAACAAGAAGCAAAGGACGAAAAAAAGAAGGCAACAATTTAATAAATGGAAAAATATCTTGACGAGCCGCTCGTCAGAAAGAGAAGCCCGCCTATGATATTAATAAGTATATATGCATTCTGGGACGTTAACTCGTGATTACATTCCTGAATTGAAACGTAAATACTAGGATTTTAATTTTTGCCTATAGATAGGCTAGCTTTATTTCATTGCAATTTTTAGGGTCGTTCCATTTATGTCTTTGGATTTTCTATATTACTATAATTGATATTATTACTTACTCTATATATGTATAATATGTAATTCGATGTTTATGTGCACCTGTGTATGTTCTCATCGGAAAATTACAATCATTATCATTTCACATAGACATATGTTTTCATTTTTAGGTACACGAGTCGATGGGCAAAGAGATTTTGGAGGTAAGATACTCCTTTAATTCAAAGAAGGATTTACCGAAATGACAGAAAAAAATGCAAG
>BGPR01003051.1:116055-150993 GCA_013235015.1 Araneus ventricosus | reverse complement strand
TCCTGTGAACTGTCGGTCCAACTATAACACACACTGTCCTGTTCACAGCTTTTAAGGTTCAAAGTACCGCACTGTATCTTTTATGTGTGTTGCTTGTCTAAGTCTGAATATAATTATTTTTCTAAAATCTGGTGTCTTCATTTCAAAAAGACAGCAACACTACAATGGTCATTGTAAAGCATTCATGATAAGAATTCTATTATTAATTAATTAATTAATTAAGAATCCTAATAACTAATTCGTACATTCTAACATTCTTTCTATTTCGGAATAGCTATCCTTTCTAATTACAATATTATTCTCGGAATACCAGTTGGATTGCGAAAATATTGATTCTTTCCCTTTGAAAATGACTCCTTAATATGCTCTCCTCTTCACTTTTTTTCCCTACTTGGAATGCTGGGAAACACTTTTATATAGAATCCTTTTCCTAGAAAAGAATTTTTATTATTTTTGAAATCGTCCAATATTTTTCTTCGTGTGGAAACTTTCGAGACTGATGTAGAATAGAGGAATGAATATCTCATTTTCCAATAAATTATTTTTGATGTTTAAAAGTAATTGATGTTTCACTGTATTGTATTAAACTACATCAACTGTTCCCTTGCCTTTCCATTGATGTGAATGAATCCAAATATTTGTCTAATTCCTTACCTTTAGAAATAAACAATCAAATAATCAGTTCTCATTTTAATGCCAATCGTTACATGTTAACTTTCAAAGATGTTTGGATACTTCAAATGTCTGTATGTCCTGAATATATCTATATACAAGGTGCCCACACTTATCAGGACCATTAGCCAATTTTAAACCGTTAGAGGCATATACTTCCAGTTGAAAAATGCTTTAAATTACGTAAAAAAAACCTTTTATGCTGTTTGAATCAATAATGTACTGCTAAGAAATTACGCAATCCAAGTTTTTATATTCCGGTCTCCCTCGTCATATTCAGTAAAATATTCTTGATATTCTAATAATTTAAACAAAATATTCCCACTCTTCTGCGACTAAAACTTATCGTCTGATGAGACTTTTAATATCACCATTTCAGACGCTTTTAGACCATGCCAATGTTCTCCTCTAGGCAGATCCTGCAGTCAACGATCAGCGCTTGCTCGCGGAGGCCGTTGATTGGCCTAAAATGATTAAATTTAAAGTTTCATAACTTCTTCAGTTTTAGTCGCAAAATAGAGGAATATTTTTGCTCTAAATGTTAGTGGTTCAAGAATATTTTACTAAATACGAACCGTAGAACCGAATCATCAATAGAATCGCGTTTCTAAACTGCAATCCTCCGATTTCAGAGAAGCGAGAACTTCCCACCAGACCACAGCGAGGCGCATACTTTTTCTTCGAGCAGTCATTCTGAAAACTGCTTGAATCCCGTGTTTTGTAACAAAATATCCATTGTACTTCCATTTAAAATTTATGTTTGAATGACAAATTTTTATATAGTAAAAATTTTCGAAAGTAATATTTTGTGATGTATTATACACATAGATTATAAGTAGAGTTCGAATTCTTTTTTAAACGAAATTTACATTAATATTTCATAAATTTTAATTATTTTAAAGTTTTATATTACGTACACCAAGCCTACTCTGCGAAATGATTTATATCTGCGTTACTACTAGTAGTACCCTAGAGATACTACAGGTGATTAATAAATTTATTTACCATGTTTTTCACTTGAAAAAAATACTGAAATTTAATTTAAGAATCAAATTTTTAATTAAATCAAATATTAAAAAATTTCCGATAAGTTATTTATTTTTATTTAAATATTTAATTTCAAAACTACTTTTATTTATGTACATGTATTATGTACATGTATATGCATAGTATGTTTACTTACTTACTTTTTATTTATGTTGCATTTCTTGTATTCAATTTCATAGATTTGTGCAATTTTTATTGTGAAAAATAAATAATCATTTTGCGTGGGTTAAATGATAATGTCTACTAGACTGTAGCACTCTATTAATTAGTAATCAACGAATAGCTCTTATAAAATGCAATGCTTTGGTGGCACTTTCATAAAAAAATGACGGCTGCGATGACTACTCGAATGGTGTATAAGTTGTTTGAATAAAAACAGAAATTCAGATGTCTCAACAACTATTACGGTTTTAAAAATTAATATGATTTATTTTCATATTAAACCATCAAGCCCCTTTAACAGGAAATCGTAACACGAAGTAGATATTGAATGCCGTCGATCAAATCTGGGGAGTAGTGTTAATTCATTCCTTTAACATGAAAACGCAAAACTCGGAATATCGCTTAAGACGAAAAGAAAATATTCTTTGAAAGTCAAAATCCGCTGCTTTACAAAAGTCCTCAGCGTCGTGTCAAAAATATTATCTTTAAAAAATTTAAACAAGAGTCAATAACTGACTTTTTAAAACCTTGAGTAATAAATTTATTATAAATATTTAATAAATTTATTATTTGATATATATTTCATACAATATGTTTATTTCTTCTATAAGCTTAAAAGTTTTATTAATTTTGGATTTCTAAAAGCTGTAATATTTCAACTTTTATTGAATAGTTGGGTAATTGCAGTCTAGACGGCACCGCTATTTTAACGGTTAACACGAAACATTTTGGTCGTCAAGCCGATTTCGTGTGAACGGGGTTTGGCTGTATATCCATTGTTATATCTTTCAGAACTATTGATCTACTTTACAGTTAGTTTTTTTAATAACCTAAATAAGCGCTTATAAGATATTTCAACTACCAAAACCAGAGTATTATCGCTGATATGACGGACACAGGTTCCTTTTCGCTTTGTTAAAAATGGATTTCTAGACACGTGAATAAATAAATGCAGAAAATATGGTGGGATTGTGGATTTTATCTGAAAGATCACTTCTTTGGAGGAAGAATCTAAAACTGATGGTAAACACATATGGAAATTTATTGGTAGAAGAGAAACTCATTTTTTTAATATTTTTATATGCATGCATATTGAGTAATTTCCTTCGTAGAACTTTACTCATTTAAAGGCTTAAAACTTTACTTATGTATTAGAATACCAATTTAGTTAAATTAAATTTAAATTAGTTGAAGTAAGGTTAGTTACATACATTTATTTTTGGAATTTTTTTTCTAATATTGCACCAATCATAATTATGCGATTGCTTAAAGCTTTTACGTATTCTGAAGCTAAACTATTAATGATTGTAAACAATTAAGTACAAAAGCAAAATTCATACTTGCTATAAAACAGTGAAACCTCTCTATAACGGCAACCTTCCGTTTCAAGAAAAAGCAAATGGTGACTTAAGTGGTTTTCAAAACTAAAGGGGTTTCATGTTTAAAGTACAAAATATTAATTAAAAAAGCACTAGTTCGTTATTTCTGACGAAGTGAATTTTAAAAAAAACCATTGTTTTTCGTTCCTGAAGAAAGGTACAATTAAATAGTACCAAGATCTTTCAGCTTTTTCAGAGGTGAATTTTGAAATTTTGTTTTTTAATTGGAAAAGTAAATGCCTAATTGATTCGTCAGTAGTTGTTGAGGAATGGCAAATAATATCATCTATTTTTCTGTTCAGTTAACTCAGCAGAAATTTTCAGTTGCTGATGGTCGCAACCATATCAGCAGTTTCTTTATCAGAGTCAGAATTAGGGCCTGAAAGGCAGAAATGACCTATTGAATCCCCCACCCCGGTAGAGGTCGAAGATCAGTTTTTAATGTCTAGGAAAGGAATGATTAATTTCGATCCGATTTCCGGTGTTTTTTTCGAGTGTATGTATTTTTTGTTACTTCTTTCTTTCCTTTTCTCTTAACTCTTTAATACAAAGGCGAATTTTTTCTTCTAGCCCCTTTAAAACAGGGAAATTTTGGGAGGAAGCGACTTGAATTGGACTCTCCCAACCTGGGTGGTCATTTACCCCACTACCCCACCCCCTGCTATAACCTTCCCTTAAGACGCAGGGAAATGGGCTGTGGTGGGAAAAGATAATTGGACCCCCTACCGCGCTTATCTCCGAAGCAATCTCAGAAACTCTAATCCGCTCAAAAGAAGCCAACCTCCTCAGATCGGCCTTCGTTGCTGTTAAGGGGAAATTTTTAGACAGCCCGGGACCGCCTTACTCGGTGTGAGAGGGTTAATAATAGTTCCAAGTTCAAACAGACGAAAGGCATGAAATTCATCAAAGTTTAACAGGTTGAACAGATCCTTTTTTAACATTATTTTTAGCCAAAAATTCCTTACCAAGCAAAAGTGTCCGTTAAGAAGGGTGGCCGCTAAGAGAAATTTTACTGTATATTGTTTGAAAACTTTGAAATCAATTTTACATTCCTTTCCTATTAAAATATTGGATTATTTTTTCCATTTCATACGGACGAGAATAGAAGAACTATTTGGATATTTTTATAAATTTATTGAAAAATCACTCCTTCAATCAGTGACAGATGTGCTACATGGTTTAAATATCAACTTACTTTAAAACGCTAGATAGACACTCGTTTTCAAAGAAGGAAACATCGCAAATCCAATTCCTATAATATATTTTCAAAAATTTGTTCAGCATTTTCCAATCCCAATTTCCCAAATAGATTACTTTCATGAAAGAAAGAAAGTATCTAACTTTCATCTATTATCTTGTTTACGATCTGTGTCATTTCAAAGATTGAGAAATGACTAAACTGATAAGATTGAGCGTTTCCTGATACTTTAAATAACCATTATGCAAATATCTAAATTAAGCAGAAATCACAGTTTTTCTAAATCGCTCCCTTTGGAGAAGGTAAAAAGATACGTATTTTTATAAAATAGAAAACATCCCTTACTTTTTCCGATCTGAATATCGAATATAAATCCTTATGCACTCAAAATACTTTGTAAAGAAAAGCATAAATAGAGCTAAAAAAGTTTTCTTCATGTTGCTTTATTTTACTGTTTCATATTTTGCATTATTCATAGCATAAGTTCCACATATATTCATGCTGAGCTTGAGGGTATAAAATATTCATATATTTTGGAAAAGGAGATCCAATTTCAATTTATATGGCTCTAAAGTGTAAAAGTAATAAATATAAATTGTGTTATATTCTAAGAATTTAGTATTCAAATTTGCTCCTTATTGCTTAGCTGTAGTTGTGAAAAAGTGATATGAGTGTAATTTTATAAAAGCCACACGTATTCAAGATCGTAGTAAGTTGTGCCGAAGTTGAAAATAACATGTGTGATACTAACTAAAATAGACAATGCAGACTTTCAACAAAGGCTCCGGTGTATTAAACTGCTGCTTAACAAGAGTAGTTAAAAATGGTTTTATGAAGCCAATATATACTTCTTAGTTTAGTGTACTTCGTAGATTTAGAAGCCTACATAGCACTGCTTCGAAATAAGTTGTTGATAAAAACCGATATTCCATAACGATGTAAATCTTTTATTTTCTACCAAAGTGACTATTTTGGAATATATTTATATAGATTTTCCATTTTAATGATCTATACCTATAGAATAATTTGGTAAATACTTTAGAAAGTCCCCAGCCCCAACCACCAGACCGATTTTGACAATTTTTACTTCATATGAAAACTTATGACGTCTAGATATGTCATCAATGGCTGTCTGCCCCCCCTTCACCTTTCATTTTCGAAATATTTTACAGAAAAAACTTTGACGGAGTTCCTGAGTCTCAAAAACTGGACCGATTTCGCCAATTTGATTCGTCACTTCCTTAAAATAGTTAACCAATGAGAATGCTCCTCTTTAATTTAATAATTTTAAAATAGTAATTTTCGTTTGCATCTAAATATTATAAACTATCATGATATTACCTCTTTTTCTAATTAAATTAAATTTAGTTTTAATAGCACACGATTTTGTTAAGCCATCTCTATAAATATTATTATCTTTGTTTCAGTTAAAATTTAGTTTAGCATCAATATCAAACGATTTTGTTTCTTTTCGAAATCTAATTTATCAGCTTGGCAACAAGAAAATTGGTTGTTATATATATAAAAAAAACTTTTATGGAATGCAGCGTCGTTTAAAGAGAGAATGAAGATGTTTTTGTGACAAGGGAATAAGGAATACAAAATATAACAAGAGGAAGACACATATGAACTTTTCAATGTCTGAAAGTCAGTTAATTAAAAATTAATCGAAACCGTTTTTTCCGTAGTAACTTTGGAGCAAATTGTTTCACAAAAAATATTTTTATACCTTCTTAAAGTTCAAAATTATACCTTTCCAGTGATACCAATTTCAATTTTGTGAAATGTTACCTTCAATTTTTATTATTTTCTCAAAATTTAATTAATTAAATGATTGAATTGACGCAGACGATTTCGAATGAAATTTATAGATTCTCCGTTGCTAGGCAACGGTGAGACTTTGAAATACTCTGCCCTTATTTTTCCGAGATTTCTATTTATTTTGTGAATATTTCTTTATCTATTTATTATTTTCAAGCATTTTTTAAAATTGTGATAATTTTTTTAAAATTTATTATTAAATTGCTGATGCAGTGTATTTTTACCATTCATTATTGAAACGCCCAGTAGTCTGCCTGAGTGTGGAGTTGGCTTAAACATTATACCTCAAACTAAAAAATTCCATAAATTTACATTTCAAAAATATTTCATTTTCAAGACTTATTTTGGTTTTATCAAGACTTTCAAAGAAGTAGTACCATGCATTTTGCGTTACTTTGATATATTTTATGAATTTGTAAACTTGGTTTAGAAACTATGGCGAGATCTTTATAAAAATAAAAGACATTTTGACTGTGTGTGTGTATGTTCCACATATCCTCTTAAACCACTGAACCGATTCCAACCTAACTTTGCACACTTGTTATTTGAGGCAAGAGAAAGATAAGTGTCAACTTTTCAAAGCCCAAAAGTTAGTAAAAACTTTAGTTTTTTAAAAAAAATTAAAATATTCGGCGAAACTAATTTTACACCTTATTGGAATTTCAGAAAATTAGCTTATTAGTGACACAAATTTCATTTTCGTACAATTTGTTTCTCTCTTTTTAAAACTTTTTTAAATTTATTTTTATACACAATTTTCACCAATATTTTTTATTGTTGAACAACACGAATCATAAAAGGATTTTTTGTGTCATAATATTTTATATAATAGTAGATTTTACATTAAAAATATTAGACATGAAATTATTTTAATCCGGAACAACGCCTGGCTTATCTGGTAGTAATTTATAAATGAAATGAAACTATGTTTTAAGTTCTCAAATACCATTAAATAAATTTAAAAAGGAACTGAGACAGCAATATATGTTACTAAGCAATAAATATAATCGCTAAATTTATGTACGTTTATTTATGAATAAAACTATTGGTTTTGAAATATGCATCAGGGTTACATTATTTGACTTTCAAAACTCTGAATTATCTTTATTTCAAGTAAACGACTAAAACAAACTTTTAGATGATTTCTGAAACGTATTAAGAAATATCGTTATATTGATGTGATCAGTTTCAAACATTTTCCATAAATATTTAACACACGTTTATTTTTAAATGATTTGTATATAATTTTCTAATGAAAAGGATGAAATCCTGAATAAAAACATAAACCCTTTTTTAAAATACATCAATGAAATTAGCAAAGTCAAAAACTACTCACCAAGAATAACAAATTCTACAGTGCCCAGTTTTCAAGAAAAAAGAAGCATTCTTACTTTTATCGATTTTATTCCATGTTCTCTGTGACATTTTAAGCTTGAAAAATGTCGAAACTGATAAGATTGAGCGTTTCCTGATACTTTAAATAACCATTATGCAAATATTTAAATTAAGCAAGAAATTACAGTTTTTCCGAATCGCTCCCTATTGAAACGGTAAGAAAAACGTTTGCTCTGCAGAAAGAAAAAAACAGTCCTTACTTTTTCGTTTTTAAGATCGAATATAAATCCTTTATGCAGTCAAAATACTTTGTAAAGAAGAAGCATAAATAGAACTAAAATGAGTTTTCCTCATCTTGCTATATTCCTCTGTTTTCGCTTTTGCATTATTCATAGCATACGCTCCACATACTTCCCGATGAGTTCAGGGGAAATGTATTAAACTATGTCGAAAAAAATGCTAAAAGAGGATCCTATTTCCATTTATATGGCTCTAAAAATGTGAGAGTAATAAATATAAACTTTGTAATATTCTCAGAATTCAGTATTCAAATTTTCTCCTTTTTCCTCAGCTGGAGTTAGGGAGAAAGCGAGAGATGAGCAATTTCGTAGCAGTGGCGTGTATTGAAGAAGAGAGTATATATTGTGTCGAATTCAGAAGTGACATTTACATTACGTTTAGAAACGAAAAAATTGACATTCCTCGCATTCATTGATTGATTTAAAATATTTTACAGTTTTTGGAATTGTTGCTAAAATATATTTGTTTCAAAAATATATTTTTGTTAGTATAATGCAGGAATACGGATATTCGCAGAAAGAATGTTGCTAAAATGTATTTGATTGATAAACATATTTTTGTCAGTCTTGTGTATGAATACTGATATTCGTAGGGAGAATGTTGCTAAAATATATTTGATTGATAAAATTAGAACTTCAAAAATTAAGTTAAAAATTAATAAAACCTTAATAAAAATGACAACAATACACCTTTTATGCGCGCAATTAATCAATGCGCAATTAATTTTTAATTCAATTTCTATTAATATTTAATTTAATTTTCGTTAAATTTTATAAATTATAACTGTTTGATTGATAAACATATTTTTGTTAGTGTTGTGTATGAATACGAATATTCGCTGAAAGAAATATAGAACTGTCTGAAATCGATTGCTGACTTTTGTATAAATATTCATGTTAAGTGTGTCTTAAAAAATATTTCTTTTTCAAAATAGATTCTTAATAATCTCTTTAAGTATATAGAAATTGATTTCTAAATTAACAACAAAATTTGAAATTTTGCTTATTTTCATGCACTGTTTCTTTAAATAATTTCTCAAAACATTGGATTAAAACTTAAATTGATATTGCGATTCTTTCTAATTTGAAACTAGTAATACTACTTTCCATTACTCATTTTATTCTTTTTTTAAGTTTTTAGGGGGGAATGATCATTTACTACACTGCAGGCTGTTTCTACAACAATCATGTGACTACATGAGTACAGACAACACTTGGTGTACAGGGGAAATAATGAAAATATTACTTCGTTTTCTATCTACCAGACGCACTCGAAGAGGGAAGACAGTTACAGAGTCATGTTGAAATACTGGCCCATAATTGTCTTTAACTCTTTAATCCCGAGGCGTCTTTTTTCTTCTAACCCCTTTAAAACTGGAACTTTTTGGGAGGAAACGACATGAATTGGACTCTCCCAACCTGAGTGGTCATTTATCCCAGCACCCCACCCTCTGCTATAACCTTCCCTTAAGGCGAACAGAAATGGCCTGCGGTTGGCAAGGATAATTGGGCCCCTTATACTGCTTATCTCCTAAGCGATCGCAGAACCTCACCTCCCCTCAAAAGAAGCCAACCGCTTCAGAATGTTAAGGAAATTTTTTACTCCGCCCGAGACCGCTTCACTAGGTGTGAGAGGGTTACATATTTTCGTGACGTGCTCTGACAGGTGATACAATATTTTCTACAATTTTACAAATAGTTTGGCATTACTTCAGTAATATAGACTACCAATGTTTCTGATAGACCCTGGTAGGTAATTAGACACATATATTCTTCTTTCATAAAATTTTTCATAGACAGTCGGAGAAATAAGTTTTTAAGACTTAAAAGACTCTTTCTTAATCAAAATTTTTATCTGCGTGGAAACAAAGAAAATCTGTTTCTTTCTTCCTTTGTGGATATATCGGAATTTTCAATTATAATATGAGAGAGATTCATACCCGCTCTCTAAAGAAATAAGTTGTCTCACTATGTTAATTTACTTACAGAAAGGACAAGAAAAATAATAAAGTGTTCCTTTGAGTTTTCTTTAAGAAATTCGATTACGAAGTTAATTCATTATTTCTCCAACGAAATATCCGCTGTTGATAAAGGCAAAACTTTTGCATGTGTTATTTCTTTGTCACTTCAGATATATCTCAACTAAATTAAACAAAGAATTTTTTTTCGTTCTTCCTCTCACTTTTCTTTTAAGATACAATTCTTTCTGGCATTTTTATTAAATTTTCTTTTTGATTTTCGTTCTTCAAAATACTCCAACTTGTTTTTCAGTGCTTGAAATTTCACTTCATCCTGTAGGCTTATATTTTTCAAAAATAAATTTTCTGCTTGATGTTTGTATAATTTAAGATTGCTAAACTAAATCTCAATTGGCTTTATTATACTTCGATAAAAAACAAAAAAAACTGATGGCTTTGCAAGCATGAAGAGGACCGTAAAAAAATGTTTCCTAGTTTCAAATAATTTTAGCATTATTTCACAGCATGACCAGAATTCACTTGCTTGAATCTTTCTACAGACTACTATTCTTTATGTGAAATTTAATAAATGCCACTTTTATTGATATTAAACATTATTCTTATTTGATATTTTAATGAAATGTTTTAAATTAATATTGTCAAAGATAAACCTTTTTATGTATGACTGCCAAATAAACTGATTGATCGAATTTATCCCTTTAAACTTCTCCAAAACATACGTAGACAAGTGCAGAAATGGACAGGGGGCCGAAATTTAATGATAATAATGATGATAGTGCATGCTTGATGTAAATTTATTCGCAAAGTAAATTTTAACCCTCTAGGTTTTTCGGTATCCATTGTAAAGCGATTCGAAAAGCGAGTGATTGAAGACCCTTTATCTGTTTTTAAAATGTGTGTTCCTGCAAATAGAAGATGTTCCGAAAGCGCAGCAGATCCAGTCTCTTCCTCCCTCTGAACTATGGACAAACATCAACCCCCGTGGAGGTACCAACCGCAAATATCCGTTCTATTCAGCTTGGAACCTATTCAAACTAGGTTTTACTAGGCTTTAGAGACAGTTCACAATGGAAGTAAAAATGCGTGCAGACCTATTAAGGCGTGTTTTCGACCACACGTTGAAATGCGTGTTTTCCGCTTATGGGGTAGTCCAAGGTCAACGTAAAAATACGTGTGAAACGCTCAGAGGATTAAAGATGTCTAGCTTTTTTTTTAAAAAAAAATCCTTTTCCCTTTCTTTAACACGTTTATGCGGACTCTGCAATTCATTTTTTTCCCATTGGCACTTACTCTAAGAGCGCTTTGCTTTCTCTGGCGGCGGCGAACAAAAGTGAAAAATGAAATTGTACCGCAGTGATAACCATTGCTGCTCTCTATTTTTTAACCACTATTGTTGTCATATTTTTGCCAGCACTCTTTTGAAATGTTTTAGAAAATTACACAGAAATAAATAAACAATTATGTTTATAATATTGAATTGTTATGTTTGTATTACCGAGTTTATTATATAAGTTATGTTTACAGTATTGAGATGAAATAAAATGATTCTTACTTTTTTAATTAGCATATTAAATTTCCATTTTTTAAATTTTCAACTATAAGGATATTTTTTTCTAGTAACTGAACGAACTAAATTGTTGGTGGTACGCATCGCCTGATGTAATATTGAAGTGCGAGCCACCGGTGGTACGCTCTGCCTGATAGGACATATAAGTGCGTGCCACCGGTGGTACGCTCTGCCTGATAGCACATCTAAGTGCGATCCACCGGTGGTACGCTCTGCATGATAGGACATCTAAGTGCGAGCCACCGGTGTTACGCTCTGCCTGATAGGACATCTAAGTGCGAGCCACCAGTAATACGCGCCGGCGTGAACGTGTTAAAATACTTTTCTCCCGTATCATTAGCTAATGAGTTTGGACAACAGATATAGATCGTGGAACACAGATCATATTCGTCTTGAGAAAGCCTATCTATATCTAAACTTGTAAATTTTAAGAAAAAAGACCTAGATAGATTTGAGATATAGGGCATAAATCATTTTACAAATCATACTTTTATTATTTATCCTTACTTTGCGCCAAATGTATGTAATTTTACATATTCAAAAGTACGCATGATTGATTCCATCGTAATTATATTGCAAAAATTCCTCTGCCTGAAGTTACGTTACGTAAACTGTTATATAGTGAAAGCAGAACTTATTTTATCAATTTATTATTAACTGTCTGAGGAAAACTTTAGGAAAAACGATAAAATCAGAAGTGACCTTTGCATGACGCAACGGTGGCTGTGGTGGCCTAGTGGTATGGAGTCAGCCTCGGAGACGGAGGGTTCCAGGTTCTGAAACCCGATTCCACGGAAGATCCGCCTCGTATTGGGCCTATTTCACGTTAAATCATACGTAGGGGGCCGAACATACTACCGCTGGTGAGTTGCGGAAGTTTTGAGACGAGGTGCCAATTAAGTTGTCGTCCTCTTCATCTGACCACGGTTTAAACTTGCAAGGTCCGTCCCAAAATATCCTCGTGTTACTTCAAAACGGGACGTTAATATAACTAAACTAATGACACAATGATATGAAATCTTAAATATGTGATCCTAGAAATTTTTTGTTATTGTTGCTCTTTTACGAATGCAAAATGTGTTTTATCGCAATTTACATAGAGGAATATTAAAGGATCACATCTTAGGTCATTTTAATGTACATATGCATAGAAAAGGAAGCCAGAAGAATGAAACAGCATTAAGGAAAATCTTCCACTTATAATAGCGAAATTAGAAAAAAGGAAAGAAAATAGTAGCAACAATTCAAATTTTATCTGCAAAATCATCTCCTTTTGGAAACATAAAAATTAGGGATTTCGAAGCGACACTCATAAACTGAAAATCAGAAACATCATTACACTGTTCATTGAGAATAAACGATTGCTTGAACTGTGTATTCGCGTAACTACAGAAAATGAAATAAAATCTCATTCAAAATTAATAAAGAAATTTCAATAAGGAGAGAGAGATAGAGAGAAACGTTTCCTTGTTTCAAATATTTTGAACATTATTTTAAGAAGTATCCCAAATAAGTACCCTTTGAAATAATATTCATCTGGTAAGGAGAAAAATAAAAGGATAATATAGTAATGTAAATTTTTTTTTCGAAAATACTGATATACTGTAAATCTTAATATAAATAAGTCATTGTGGGTGTGTATGTGGGTATGTTCCACATCTCCTCCTAAACTACTGCAACAATTTCAACCAAACTTTGCACACTTATTATTTAAGACAAGAGGAAGATTATTGTCAACTTTTTAAAGTCCGAAAGTGAAGTATACAGTCAGTTAATTAGAAATTAACCGAAAACGTATTCCGCTGTAAGTTCGGAGCAAATTTTACTCCCAAAAATAATTTTATACCATCTAAAAGTCGAAAATTTTAACTTTTCAATGATACAAATTTTATATCTGTGAATTGTGTCCTTCAACTTTTATTAATTTTTCAAAATTTAATGAATAAATTATTACCGCGGACGATTCTTAAATAAAGCAAATTTAATGATACTTCGTTCCTAGGCAACTGTGAGACTTTGAACAAATTTCTTTTTATTTTTGTAAATATTTTAAAATGAAGTGAAACATCACTGTCTACTTTAAAAGGCCCAGCGGTTAGTTACATTTTTTTAAATTAAAAATTAAGCAAGATTTTGCGGTGTTTTTGTGATATATTTCGAAAGAGTGTTATGTTACAATAACTATTTTTATAATATATTAAAGTTTAAAAAATAGCTTTTCAGAGACACAAATTTCATTTGATTTCGAAATTGTTGCTCTCATTTCAATATTTTGTTAAAAAATTAAATTGTGTATAAGATTCACAATTTGTAGCAATGTATTTTTGATTGTTAAAGAACAAGAATATGTATGAAGAGCTGTTTCTAGAACATAAACAAAATTCTGCAAGAATACTAAAGAAAAATTTAAAAGCAGATTATTCATAATTTAGTTCGGGAACAACTATTGATCTGGTTTATTTTGACCCTTTTTATTAATGAAAATTTAATTATTTAATTAATTGACCTAAATCACTCGTCAAAACCCTTTATGAACGAAATTTGAAGTAAAAACGTTTTCGGCGATAAAGGAATTTTTGTATTATAATTTTCTATACAAAAATAGTTTTTTTCATTAAAATTACTAGACATAAAAGTGTTTTAATCCCGAGAAACGCCGGGCATAACAGCTAGTGAAATATTAAAAGTGAACTTAGCGTCTTGTAACTGCCCGCGTATTGTTTTACAAGGATGCATTATTAAATGGATAGATTCACACAGTTTATTAAGGTTTATTCATTTGCGTAATATTTTCACAAATCCATGTCAAAAATCTTTAATGAGCTCTTCAGTAGCTACCCTCAAACCGACCCTTATTCGCAGCATCGCCTCATAAACCACCTCCATTCCGGCTTCTGTGTGAACATCACCTAATCTTTCTTCTAGATTAGATTCTCTTCCTGCAAGAGCATTCCAATCTCCAGCCAGGTGAACGCTTGCATAATTAAAGAACTCTTCGGAACAGAATCCAATATCGCTTTTAATTCGCGGCGAAGGGAAATACATTGGAAAAGGAATGCGATTGTTTATACCTTCCAAATTTAACACATGGCATACACTAAGGCTGAGTGAGGGACATTCGGATTGCATTTACCAGAAACTGCATTCCAGCCTTAAATTGAAACACCGTGGAAAGGAATGAAGTTTTCTCATGAGTATATTTAAGAGATATATACTCTGCGCAAAATGAGGTTCTTGGAGAAAGAAGGAAATGGGCATATTAAGGGATTTGAGTGTATAAACTGTTTTCTTCACCGAGATTTGGGATATGCGAATACAGAAACTATACGAAAGATGAAAAAATAATGAGAAAGTCTTGAAATTTTGCTTCGCTTTCCAAATAAACGATTTTAAGTCACAGGCGTCTGTATGTTGGTCAAGAATTTGGCTAAATATATGATTTCATATGATTTGAAAACGTTCTGAGGAGCAAATAAAATTAAGTTTGAGGAAAGTGCTGATTAAATTTTAACAGTTAAGTTTTCCCTTTTCATTGCATGAAAACATTGCAAGGAGTCGCTGTTTAAATAAAGACACTATTTTCAGTTTTAGTATTTTTATTTTAAAAAGATATGTATATTTTTTGTTAAACAATTCGAACCTACTGTAACCCAGAATCCAATGACTATCAGAAGGTTTTTTTATTGTAGATTATAGTGATTGTAAAATATTTAGCTAAGGAATGAAATTCAAAGAAATGCGTTCCGATTAAAATGCATCTATCACACATTTCCACACTTGCCGGCTCAAGGACAAAGTGACCAAATCCTTCCGCGTGCACAGAGATTGCTACCAGTACTCATGCATATGGAGAATCGGATTAGAAAAATTAATTATGCAATTTGAACGCCTTTTTTTTAACCGATTGAAACGAAATTTGGCAACAGATCTATAATTAATGTTTAGCAACCTTCATACCAATTTTTTATTTATCTAAGCCAAAGGGTTTAGGAGATATATTTTTTACAAGTATGTCATTATACAGTCCGACATACCATCAACCCTTCGACGGATTTGGTCCACAATTTGATACAGACCTACATTCATGATGATAAAACTGTGTACCAAATTTTATCCATCAAGCTATTCAAGGTTTTCAGTTATAGTGTTCGCATGACCGCCGAGAGGCAGACTTCCCGTGGTCAGATTTTGTCCAAAATTTGATAAAAACCTACAAATGATGTGTAAAAATCACATATCAAATTTCATCTCCGTAGCTCTGGTAGTTTTCGAGTTATCGTGTTCACAGACAGACAGACATAATTCCAAAATTGTGTTTTTCGGACTCAGGGTGGTCTAAAACGTGGAGATTCGTCAAAATCTCGAGTTCGAATTTTTTGACGATTACAATACTTTCTCTTTGTATATTTCGTATAGGAGAAACTAATAAAAAGCGCACATTTGATCACAATGTGTATCGTGGATCAATTTACACCGAATTAAAGTCAATCCACTCTGTCTTTCTGCTCCACATAAATCCACTCTGTATACTGGTTTTGTTAACGTTAAATCTGACTTGCAGAGTCACGGAATTCCTGCCGGTGTGCGCGGATGTTTGTCAAATGGGGATGCCGAAATATGTATTCATGGGAATGCAGGAATATACTTAAAATTCACGCAGTTCATTTCAAAATAGCTTCTTGTTCTTCCGTAACAGGACGTTATAATCAGCAATCTAAGGTAAATTGACCTCAGCACATCTAATTGGTATATCATACGGCTTATTTTAGAAGATTTGCGTGTACACTAGGGTAATGCCACTCGCCAAAAATATCTCGTCACGTGACGCATTGAGACAACCGGTCAGACAGGATTTCGGTATCGTGGAAGGCGAACTACGTCACCGTCAAAGTCACATCCGATTGGTTTGAGTTTTTTCTGCTGACAGTTTTCCGTCACTACTGTGTACATTTTTAAGCCGATTGAATACAGTTCACGATTTCCGGCATCTTGTCTGATCGGTCACGTGACGAGAAACTTTTGGCAAGAGGCATTACCCTAGTGTACACGGAAATCGTCCACGATACGTTGTCCGTCTGATATACCCTTTAGAACAGATATCTCGAACATTTCGGTTCAATTTTTATCATATAAACTATTGTATAGCAAGAGTTATGAAGACTAAAGTGAGTAAATTATAAAAAATTATTATAACCAATTTAGAATATAAAATTGAATTATGATGCATTATTCTCAATACTTTTTTCAGCTTCAAATTATTCCGCACAATGTTAATCAGATAGTAATATCTCAACGCTCTTTTAAGTCGCATCCGCACTTGATATATTAAATATGATCTCCAGGGCCTACAGACCATTTAGAAGTTAGGTTTGAGCAGGGCGTTTTCGTGGATCTTCGATAGTTAAATTTCCTGCGATTCAAATGTTATAAACCTTGCGATTCTACATGTTTTTATCATATATAGAGAGAAATTTCAAAACAATTCCATTTCAGTCATTTTCTTCATATTTGATGTGAGTGTAATATTATTGTATTACTTTTTACACGCAATACAATTTTAATGTTTGCTTTTCTAATTATTCTTATTCAAGAAATGAGTTTTATGTAAGAGAATTATGTGAAAAGGCATTATTCAAGATTAGTGATATTGCAAGTAAATAAGCTTTAATTTTGTCAGCGACACTTTAAAAATGTCTTACTTTCATTTAAAAGCATATATAAATAAGAGATGATTTTACTTTATATGATAAATAAGCAAAAACATTAAAATCAAAATTAAAATAGTTTTCGCAAACTACATTGAAATTAAAGTGTTTACCATATGTATAGCTTCAAGAATTTACTAGCGACTAAATTCGCTTCAAATTGCATCGCAAGCAACCTTCGGCAAATATCCATACGTAATATCCTCATTTCAAATCTATTCGGAGAGTGTATTACAAGCGCACAAAGAAATTTCAAGTGATACGAGCGAGGGAGAACTTCGGGGAATAAGAAAGAAATATGAAACTTCTATAAGTTAGAAATTGAAATATAAAATACATTCATATTGAAATTTCGTTCTGTTTTCTTTTCGAGAATCAATACACGGAAATATCGCAGAAACATCTCCTTGGGACAGATGTCAGAAGGCGGGCAAAAATAAATAGCTGCCTTCGGAGCGATATTTAAATTAGGTACTGCATGATGGGATTGTAGACTCTTTCGAACCACGATCCAAAAGTACCGTTAGTTTTCTAGAGAGCCATACTTTTCAAAACAACAAAAATAATTTAAGGAAAAAAGTTGTTTTCTAAAGATAATTTTTATCTAACTATTCTTTAGGTACAAGATATAGAAGAGTTATTACAAATCCTTATTCTGGCTACTGTTCATGTGAATAAGTTGTTATACAATGCATATGACAAATAACTCCTATTTTCGTATTTTATTTTCAGCCCATTGCTTCTTTTCTTATAATATGGGAAAACGAATGTGCTTTCTTTATATTATTAGAGCGTTTGAAATCAATGATTTCAAGATATTTTTTGCTTACAACAACAGAAAGAGGAAATAAACATTTTTGAAAAAACTGGTAAGATGTAGCTATATTTCGATCCACTAGATCATCAAGAAGCACATTCAAATAAGTTTTCAATCCCTTTTTTCCAGCACAAACGTTTGTAACTTAGTGTATATTTCTATGTATAAATTTTTCACATTTCTTAAATGATTTTTCATTTTTGTCTTTCTAACAGAGATAGTTTAAATCTTCCCAATTACTTATATATCATGTCTCGTGGCAGTCAGACTGAGAAGATGAAGATACAGGCAGGTCCAAATTTAACATCCTGCCAAGAGTCTCGACTCAACCATGCTACTGAAAAAGGGAAGAAATCCTGTTTTTTACAGGGCACGGCCCATTTCCCTCGTACCTGAAAAGGTCTAACCTTGCATCGACAGCAAATTGCCCATGTTGAAACACAGACGGCACTTCTTTGCATTTTGTGACAGAGTGCATTCTGACTGCATCCTTCCACAAGACTAAACCGTCACAGCAACATGAGTTAATCTGGTTCCGCAATCTCGTTTCTAACACAGGCTCCCGACTTAAAATCCAACGATTGCTACACCATCTTAATGATTTCCAACAGCTTTTTCGAATAAATCCATGATCATCTTTCACTTCAAGCCTTTTCCATTCCTGCAAACCGACATTGGGAATTTTATGCGCCCTCTTCGTCGAAGTGGCAGTGCACCTGAACTATTCCCCGCTTCCACACAGAAGAAATTCCACTTTATGGAGGAAAGAACAATCAACAGAACAGACACACATATGCTTTAACACTCGCATTTTAGTTTGTTTTTGTTGACTTCTTTATTTGATTAGATTTTTTCCTTTTCCTCTCTTGTTTGTTGATATTATACAGTTCTTACTCATTTTTCTTTAATTTTTACAGTCTTTGTTTGTATATGGTTTTCTATGACACTCCCCTCAGTTTTTTGTGTGTTAAACCAAATTTTTAGACTTGTATTTTTGTAACCTATTCCATCTCTCTACATTAGCCATTATTTTCTAGACAATTAAGAAGCGTCTTCAGATGCCTCTTTCACTTCATGTCCACCATACTGTTTAAAGAACCAAAAGTTTATAGTCGCAGGGGCATGAAATGGTGTCCTGTTCTAAATATCACGTCTCAAGAGAATCTATTAGATATAGATTTCCTGTTTCGACTGCTTGAAAATGATAACCTGTTCTCAGACAGATTGAAAACGAAAACCCTTATAGAAAGAGGTGTTGGATTGTCATCTTCTTCTAAAAAGTTTTTAAAAAGTCTTTAAAAGTGTCTAAGAGTGCTGTTGATCATTGTTAAATCTGTCATTTTGATTCCTTTCTTTGGGTGTCAGATTCTCAAACAAGGGAGACAAAAGGAAGTGGTAGTTTTTCATCTGAAGTAATTACCTGATGAAGACAGTCTTCAACTACTTAGACATGTTAACTTTCTCAGCATTCCTCGGTCATGCAATTAATGAGAATTAAAAAACAATATATATATGCGTTAACTTTATCTCTTTGTCAGTTTATGGGTTGTTCTAAGCATATGACTTGCAGTGAGTAACACAGCACTTGCTTTGCAATGTAGCTCGTCATCGCCATTAAAGGATTTTAGTAATGTAGAATGACCTACATCGAACTCCGTACTTGCTGCGCTAATTCAAACAATGGGATAAAGTCCTTCAGATTAATTTTAATATACTTTCTTTTCTTTAAGAGGATTTTAGCTGAAAGGTGCATCTTACATAATAAATTCTACTGAATTGCTTTTTTGGAAGTGTGTTTGTTGTTTTTTGTGTGTGTTTGAATGTGTTTTTTTGTGTTGGAATGTGTTTGTTGTTTTCTGTGAGTGTGTTTGTTGTTTTTTGTGTATGTTTGAGTGCTTTAATTGCACTTTTTCCAGTCTTGGGTCTTGGTCCCCGGCATGGGACAATTTATACAATACATTCTTCAAACAAATTCCGCCGATATTGGCGTTGAAAGTAAGCTTATAGAGATTTAAAATAAATACTGGCGAATTGGTTCTCTCTCCATCAACCTTACAGGCCTTAAGCCGGCCATTCACTTGAAGGATAGACATGCCATTTGTCCTAAGCTCAGTTTTTTTCACCCATTTTAATCGGAAAATGCAGGCACGCCATTCACTTGTATTTAGATGGACGCTAACTCTGAACGAAGGTAGGGGGAAGAGATCTTCTTTCCCTCTGTATAGCTGCTTGTCAATCACTCTTCGATTTTCTCCAGTCATCAGATTTTAATTTATACTACCCTCAAAGCGAGGCTTCAATCTAAGCAAGGCATTGTCCTTTTAGCTAGCCTCATTCAGGGTCCCACTGAAGCGAGACTTTAAACTCCAGCGTTTTCGCTCCGATTTCAGTCCAGACGGAATTCCCACCACCACAATCCATTTGTCTGATTTCCATGGATTTTTACGGCTTTTTGTTTCTTGCGTTCCAAAATATCCAGTTTATCTGTGAAGTGAATGACCGTCTTTACACCCTTTCAGATAGGCGGGTCGGCGTGAGGTATGCCAATGAATTGGCTTTGTACAGTAAGCAGCAGCATCCACGCTGATGGACATCATTCATCATAAAATATCAGTTGATAATTTGTTGTAAAACGAGAAAATACACTTTCTTCGATAAATTTATACTTGATTAAATGTCATTTAAGATATGCAATAGAAGTAAAAGAAATGAAGAAAGAAAAGAACATAATATAATATTTTAGTAACATCGAATATTTGATTATAAATGTACTTTAGTATTCTCTCCTCATATAAAATTATTATATCTAATTATGTTACCAAATACAATAATATTTTTTTATGTATGAAAAATCACAGAATGGAAAGATACAAAGCAAACATGTATTTATTTCATAAATCGATTTGCATTCCTTTTTAAATATCTGATCATGTATGTCTATTATTTTTAATCTTTACTTCTTATATAATATTAATAATATACTAAATATCTAAAATGCTACCTATAGATGGCGCTGCGTGTGCCTTTTAACTACATGCAGCAAGAGAGTACATTGAGTTGGTATAGCGCACTTCGGCTCTACGTTTTGTTTACTTGTGCAATTAGGCACAGCTGGCTCTTTGTCAGCGGCTAGTTACTAAATTTGTTTATATTCTAATAATATATGTTCTGATGTGATTGTCCTTTGTGTGTGGTGTTTTGCGAATGTCAAAGATGAAGTAAAAAAGGACAAATTCTGTGCTCTTATTCGAAGAAAGCCATACATCTATCTACACAATAACGAATAACTAATTTTTCTTAATAATTCTGGCAGATAATCAGGCCTATCTAGTTTTTTAAAGATTTCTGAGACAAATGGAAAAATTGGATTCGTCAGTCGTTTCCCACAGATTACAAAGTGTCTCAGTCAAAATTTTTATCTGCAATCAAATCACAAGAATTTAAATATTTCTTCCTTGGTAATGACATCGGACATTCCAGTTGTTTTATGGAAGAAGTTTCACAATAAAGGAAATGAGTTTTCACGCTATGATAATTTACTTACAAAAAGGATCGAAACAATAAGAAAATACTGTTTAGAGTTTTCTGTAAGAATTTAGATTAGGAATGTAATTTATTATTTCACGAATAAAATCTCAGACACTAATAAAAAAAACAAAATTTTAGAATGTCTAGCTAAGTTTCTATTTGAAATATGTCTGCAGCAAATTAAGCAAAGAATTTTGACTTTTTTCTAACATTTTTGTTCCTATCTAATATTCTCTTGAAAAAATAATATAATTTTTGCCTATTTTTAAATTTTTTTAATCTAATATATAATGTTTATGGATCGACGTTTTATAGTAAGATTTAAACTAACATCATATTAGTTCAGTCTTGTTTTTAAAAAATTCTTTTTATTATAAAACACATTTTAGTTCTTGTCGCTTCGAATCTACAAAGTAAAACTTTCTTGCTCTGCTTTCTTATTTTGTGTCATGATAATAGTAAGGACTGATCATAAGAAATTTTTATTGTGATTTTATTCTATAAAGAACATTTTGCTATTTTCACTCAACATATTTAAATAATTACTAACTCTTTTGTATCTGCTACTATAAAATTGTAATAAATCAAATTTATTTCTCTCCTATTAGAATGATATGATGGATTGTCACGCAGTATTAATTTTTTAAAAAAATTGTCAAAATTTCTTTCGTGTCTGAAAAAAATCGTATCTCTTTCTGTATTCTTACTTTTATTCCCTTGATATATTACAATTGTTTCAGATACCCACATATATTCGTTACTAGCCGCCTTCGGCGACCAGCTTGTTTGCAGGCAATTTAATTTTAACTGAATGCATATTTTCATATTCATGGTTCCCTTAACAAAATAATTTTAAATTTCAAATCAAGATGGACATTTAATCGTTGCTCTTTTTGTTGCCTTGCACAATTTGTTTTCGTTGTCTATATAAAAGTTCCTTAAATAGTCAAGTAACTGTCCGTGCTATCTAACGTCTAATTGCATGTTGTCCGCGCCAACATTATTTTTTTATTCCGAAAGCAAAATATGCATTCAATCTCAACATTAAAAGACGCAGCACATTTTATGCCCAGTAGTATGTTATCTAGATTTATACATGTTGATAAAGGGAATCAAAATATAGAAACCAAAATCATAATGACTTACTGGATATATTTTTTAATAAATTTACTGTCTTAGAGGACTTTGTTTACAGATTTCACTGATTACTTGATGATATAAAAGAAAGTAAAATCCATTAAGATAAATCTTATAAATCCATAAGATAAATCTTAGCTTTCAACACCATAAGATAAACTCGCAATTAAATATTTTTTTTAAACAATGAAAGCTGTTTGCAGTTCATTGCAACAATGAAAAGGATTGTTCTAAATTATGCCTAAAATTTTTTAAAAAAGTTTTTTTAAATTACAGAATAAAAACGAAATATTAACTGATATCACTCGAATGATGAATATTCAAACTTTTAGACGGTGAAAAAATTATTTGTACACTATAATATCTTCGGAAGTTATTACGGGAAAACATCAGAATTTTGTTTAATTTTTAATTATTTAAAATTCTAATTAAAATTCCAAAAAAAGTGCTCCGAGTTGCAACTTCCCACCTCCAAAGTATATTTGTGCTAAATCTCATAGCTCCAGGTCCAGAAGTATTTCCCTGTAAATCGCCAAAACACACACAGATACACATTCTCTTTTCTTATTAGTAGAGATTTATATTGTTGAGAAGTCTGTAAATTTAACAACTTGGCGAGGTTTCTGGCGTCAAATTTGGTGATATATCTGGCGACTTGGCGTCTTTTGTACCTTTGTTATTTTCTTTATTCTATTCCTCTTTATTTTTGATGCTGTTTTCGAAATTATACTTACTTACGAGAGGATCTAAAAATATAAAATTCAATATCTGTTTGTGTGTTTGAGCCTTATACAATTCCACACCTCTTGACGGGTTCGAACGAAATTTGGCACACATGTTCCTTAACACCTAGAAGGTATAACTAAGCAAATGAAAAGTTTCTAGCTCCATATAAAAGAGGTGAATGGGGGGTAAAAGTTTTAACGTTTTTCTGTCATAACTTTGGAACATATCTTCGCACAGAAACTATTTTTATACCAACTTAAAACTTTAAAAAATTTAGTTTTTCAGTGATACCTGTTCCAGTTCTGTATATCTTTTTTCTCATTTATAATCATTTTTTAAAATGAATTTAAACACAATTTGTAACAATGCTTTCGTTTGTTGTAATCTTAAACCTAACCACATACCATTGCGAACCTAATCACATCTGCCAATCGCGTTTTGCCGATGTCAAGTTGCTTTCGACATGAAAACGTTTTCCCTCTGGTTTCGGTGATAGTCGGTCGAACAAAATACCGTCAGATTTGAATCGCTAATAACTATGAGAATAATAATGCGAGAAGATTGGTTGACCCCACAACGGATAGATCGAATCTGTAAGAGTTTTTCGCATAGTATTTTCTGCCTGTGACGTCATCTTACCAGTGTAGGCGCTTACGCGTGATTGTTATGTATTAGATTTATGTAAGGTTATAAATAAGTGTAGCGTGGAAACGCGTTTAGATAGGAGGTTGATTATGGTGTCATTTTAAATAGCTTCAGGAGTATTACTGGGACCCAAAGTGATAAAATAAAAATATTTATCAGAATATAACTAAAAATCGGTATTAAATTGAAAATTTCAAACTCCGCATGTTTTGTGATTATAACATGCAGAGTTTTCTTTCGAATTGTACGAAACTTACAGAATACTTGACAATACATAAAAGAAACATTGTATTAAAATTTGAATAATACGGGAAATCTGAGCATTTGTAGTAAATAATGTTTTACTGCGCATACGCGAAATGTAGTTTTATATACTGTCAACAGATGATGCAATCAAAATGTACTCTAAATAAAGCATAAGAAATGCGCAGTTCGGGTCAGCGCCATAGAGGTTTAGTGAAAACGTCGGGATAAAATCATAAAACAAGTTTTTCCTATCGATATGTGTTAGATTGCAAAAAATGCAACTACATCAATTTTCGGCTTTACCAGTACTTTTAAATAATTTAAATTTTCGCCACAAAAGTTTCTTTCCTATCTTCTGGCATCTTTGTCAACTTTTAAAATTATCAACGGTAATTTTTACAGTTTTATTAAATATCTTAATTTTTCATGTTCATTTTTCTAGTAATCAACTTAATTATTAATTGTTTAACTTTTTATGTAATTTCTTTTAATGTTTCAAGTTTATTAGATTATAAATTACTTTATTCCACGGAACTATATGCTCGACATTTTGAACGACTGAAGTTTTTGTGTGTGAACTGTGAAGAGTCACCTGGCTGGGAGAGAAATTCCTTTGTCTTGGATATATTGCTTTAAGATACTGAACGTAACGGTCGCACCATGGAGGTCGTGTCCGTTGGAATTTTCCTTCGGGTCTCTTCCTGACCGGCACAAATTATTGTGTTGAATGATGTCCTAAATGACCATCGGAACCAGTTTTTAAAATTTTATTTTGGCATCCAATGTTCTGGGCCTCTGCAGAAGAAGAGGTGTTGAATGATGTCCGAAATGATTTACAAGACCAGCTTTTTAATGTGATTTCTCGTCCTATGTTCTGTTCCTCTGCAAAAATAAATTGTGTTGAGTGATATCCAAAATGACCGACAAGAACAGCCTTTGAATTTTATTTTGACATCCGATGTTCTGGACATCCGCAGAAAGAAGTTGTGTTCGGTGTTTGGATAGAGAATGCATTTGAATACAGGTCATGTTCGGAATGGTAGTGAAATCTGCAAATCTCAACAACGATATTTAAAAAAAAGTGATCACTAAACTGTTGGTGAATTGCGTGGCAGTAAAGTTCTGCATTTCCAATAACAATGGTTTTCAAGGAGTGTCCTCTAAACTATTGGTGAATTGTGTGGCAGTGAACACTGCTTCTTCAACAAAAAATTCAAATTGTGTCTGGTCAATCAAAGAGCATTAGCTCAACAACGACAAAATTTTATTTAAATTGAGAGATCTCTAGTTTATTTCAATTTTTCATTTTCAGTATCTTGTGCAATTTTCAAAGTCTGCAGAGTTCTTTTTATATTAATGTGTATATTCTTTGTTTGGTTATTACATGTTGGATGTGTGCTTCAATCTCTGTTATTTCAATATTCTAGAATATGAATAATTAAGTTGGCAGGTTAAAGTTTTAGTGTGAAAATAAAAAAAAAATATTTAAATTTTAAAATTTTGTTTTATTTAATCTCTCTATTTGTTTTCACAACGCATTGTATTTTTATTTCAGCAATTCTTCCAATATAGTTTTTTTAAAATTTTTAGGTAGTCTATAAAGGTAGGTAATTAATAAGTGTAGTAAAAATTGTATTTTCATTTGTATTCATGTGTTAGCACCATTTGATCATTTCATAAGCGAATATATTTTCAATATTTAAATATGGTGCTGTAATATAAGAATTCTAGACTGCTAAATTAAGTTAACTTATTTTAAAGCTAAACCCTCTATTTATAACAATATGTAATTTAATTATAAATCTCTTCAATACAATATTTATACAGAGTAGTATAATGGTTACATAATAGATACATCACAAGTTTATCACATGTAGCAAGGGTCTGTGGTAGCTTGTGATTTATCTATTCAGTAACCATTATACTACTCTGTATAAATATTGTATTAAAGAGATTGATAATTAAATTACATATTAACACGAGACACTTGTTTTATGATTTTATCTCGACTTTTTCAAGAAAAATCTAAGGCGCAGACACGAACTGGGCCTTTCTTGTGCTCTTTTAGACATTTTCCCTTTCTCACGCAGAATTTCACAACTTTTAATATGCACGCGCGTTAATTTACCTCTAAACACTGCTTTTTAAAATCGTTCTAACTTCTATAGTTTGCCTTAATTTTGTCACAGATGTTAGCACTTTTTGTTAACTTTTTAAATATTGTAGGGTCTTAACTCAGCGATGCTAAGCTATGAAGGACTCACCAGACGACACAGCCATATTAAGATATTAATATTTTAATGAAAAATTCTTGATTAAATGAATTTCTACAGAATATACAAATTAATATCGATTCAATACAACCCCGCTTACTCAGGACGAGATAGCATAGACAAGTCAAAAACAATCTGGATACAGTTCGCAGATTTTCACGAGTTCACTCGAGGTAATGCAAAAGTTCTAAAAGTTCTACTCTAGGCGAGTATGAGTCCGAAGTCCGGAATAATGATCTGAGGGAATGAGGGAAGAATCCGCTCAGATTTCTAACAGATAACCTCTCACGTGTTATATCAAATAACACGAAGTTAATTCGTAGCGACGTAAGGTACGTCCAATTCAATCAGCGTTCCTAAGAACTTCTCACTCGAGATGAGCGATATACAGCCAAGGGTTGGCTTCGGTTAAACGGGGCAAGGCCCGGTACAGCAGCTTCTCAGCCAGAGAACTGCTTTCCAAAATTCTCCGTCACGAGAATTTAATTCTCCGGTTTTTCAAACGAACCCTATCTTGATCTCTCCGATCATCATCTATTCCTCTCGGGTTCCAGATTAAAAACCCTCCTTGGGACCTGCCCTTTTTATGCGGGGTCAAAAGTTCAGCTCCTCATTTGCAGGAGATGGGACCCTTCTCCCAATCACAAAACTCTGTTTTTCACTCCTCAATCGCATTGGTGCTAGGCGTACGCAATGCATCTCCCTTGCTCCGTGTGTGTCCACTCGAGGTCAAATGGCGGTGAATTTCAAACGAAGACCCTCCGGGATGACGCAATCTAGGAAGGCTTTGTCGGCCCTTTTCTCCAGCCGCTCTCTGCTGGCGACCTGGGAGGCCCGGTCACTCTTTCCGTGGGAAAGTTTGCGGGTGCCTTTCAGGACCTCACAATATTATTAACTCTTAACCAAACATGAAAATAAATTTAGTATCCGACAGTTCTCGCTTCAAAATGTTATAAATAATTGATAAGAATATTCAATATTTATTCAGTGTTTGATTGCCAAAAGATTACAAAGATACATTAGAAGAAGAGCTAATGATTACTTTGAAGACAAACGTTCATTCTAAACTTCCTTTAATCTTCCGAACTTCTAATCTTTCGCACCAATATAAAATACCCAATCTTTTTCCGAGATAAGAAAATCTAATAAAGCTTCCTGCATTGTAATTCAAGCTTCCAATACAAGGTCAGATTTGCATAATTAAACGACTCTTCTGGACTAAATCCAATACTGCCTTTAATTTCTGGCGAAGGAAAATACATTGGAAAAGAAAGCAAGATAGTTTCTAGCGTTGAACTTAAACTCCTGACTCAACGATAAACAAAGATAAAATGAACAGCATCCGAGCTGTATTAAGCAGAAATTCCATTTCGGATTCTTATTAAAATGGTCCAGAAAGGAATGATGTTTTCGCATTAGTTCTCCTTAATGGAAGGTGGATACACAAGAACACGTAGAAAACAAGGATATTAAGTCAGGTTTCGGTTGTGCAAGATAAACCTTTATTCCGACAAAATAAATGTGAATTTAATGAGTTGAACAGATCGTGAAAAGTCGTATTGCTACTTTGTATTTCAATACAACCCTTTTAAGGTATCCGACTGGTTTAAAATCGTCATTTTTGATGAAATTATCAAAAAAACTTTTTAAGACTTAATTTTGTAGCCTGTTTAACCAGCTTTCTAAAACTGTCTCACTTTTTACTCTACGTGAATTACAAATGGAGTTACAGCTGTTTTATTACCGAACTCTAAGCATAATTTTATGTTGCATCAAAACTTTAAATGTGTTTTCTGAGAGATGATATTTTTGAGGAAAACTGTCGACCGTAACAATGATTTCTCAAGCAGTTATTCGAGTATTGATATGAAATTTTCTGAGATTGTTTTCTGTAATATGCTTGATGTTTCCCTCTAGAAACTAAGGTCAATTTGAAAATCAAGTATTATTTTTAAATGTTTAAATATAAACGAAAAGCATTTTTTATGAAAAATTACCAGTTTAGTAACTATGTTCAGCTATATCTCAAAACCATTTTGAAGTACAAGAAAAATTTTAGAGCATAACACGGATAACTGTCATAAAAAAGTACTCCTACAAGGATTTATGTATATTTAGAACATGATTTCGTCTATGGCTGTTAGCGTAAGGCAAATATTTTAGTCATTTTTCTTCAAATTTCTCCTCAGTTTTTAAAAAAATATATTATTTTGAAAGACTAATTTTACAATATTTTCATAGTTTTAAAACATATGCAGTTGAAAAATAACATTAAAAAAAATATATAAGTTATTTTTCAAAAAAATGTCTCCGAACACAGTCGGATACCTTAAATTGCTGGGATGAGTCTCTAGAACTTGATAGAAATTTCATATTTAGGTTCTAGAAGAAATTTCGAGAATATATTATTTGGCCTGGAAGTGTATTAAAATACTGATTAAAAATTGACTATTCGTTTATTTCATTGCGCATAAAATAAATAATGATAGATTTATAGATGAAATAATAAATAATAGATGAATAAATTTTCGAAAAATTGTATTTATAACTCTATAACATATTGTACTTCAATTTCAGTATTATTTCTACAAGACAGGAATAATATTTTGGTAAAAGTTAAATTAAAGCCCTTATGTTTCAATGATAATATTTTCTTAAAAGATACGGATATAAAGGTGAGTAAAATATAATATCTGCTTTAATCATGAATATAGATTAGAAAATCGGAAAGAAATGTTCAGATTTCAAATCAGGCGCAAGTATTGAGAGCTGCGGGTCGGTCTAGTTGTATAGGGTAAAGTGGGGTAGCAAAGGTTTGAAGGCCTCTTGGAGCCAAATTATACGACACAGAGCTGGTAAAATGTTATTAAAATATTCATTGTTTATCGGAGTACAATCTTGTCCAGAAATGTCACAGCTTCATTACTTTTTTCTAAATGATTTTTTTATAAAAAGTGTAAAACTGGGTAAACATGTTAACGTTGTAGGAAATTAAGAAAACTCGATTTTCAGTGGAAAAATTGCAATCAGTTTTGTTTTATATGACAATTTAAGATTATTAGTTACAAAATTCAAATGTAAAGTACAGTGAAACCTCTTCGAACGGCCACCCCTACATAGCGGCCACCCCTCTTAACGGCCAATTTTTCGTGGCACGGATTTTTCGGCCCATAGACCTAATGTTAAAATAACCCCTAGCAACGACCACCCAACCCCTCTGAACGGCCGCCGGGTGGGTTCGCCCATCCCATTTAACAAACGCATCGGCTAGAGATTTACTTTTTAAACTGGAAAACGAACTTGAAAAAATGGAGAAGGGTAATAGGGAAAGAGAGTATTATAGAGAATTTTCCGAGAAGGGTAAAAACTTAAAACAGTCACAAATTGTATCCTTTTCACAAAAAATGTAAAAAAATTATTAAATAAAGTACTATTTTCTCTTTAGATAAGTCTCAAACTTCATTTTAAATAAGAAATATGTGTCAGACTTGTTTATATTATGTATTATAGCAATTATCTTGTAATTGTAACGAAACCCTTCAGAGCGGCCACCCCTTCTGAGCGGCCAATTTTTCTCGGAACGGAGGGGTGGCCGCTCAGAGAGGTTTCACTGTAGTTGTCTTCTTCCTCCGCCGCACTACAGCTTTCTTGGACACAGCTGAAACAGTTTTTACATTGGATTAACCCTTCTTCTTTATTTAAATTAGTAAATATATCATTAAAATATTAAAAAAATCAACGTCTATGTGTTTTTGTCGTCTTAATCGGAGGAATCATCAATACTGACTGTCCCGATCTTACGCCGCTTGGAGTACCGGTTTTACCCCGAGTGCAGAGGCTATGAAAAACGATATATATATAACCGCTCAGTTATTGGAGTAAATCCTTATTGTTTGATAGGGTATGAATCATTAGTAAACCTATAAGCAGGGAAGAATATAGTTTTGATAACTGTAAAGATTTTTAAGTAAGGACAGTTTAAAATCAAACGAACATTAGAGAATTGGTGTCTTTAAACAAATGAACCTTCACAGATTCAGTGCATTCAACAGCTACAACACTCCACTATGACTGTTCCTTTTTCTTGGTCAGTAGAGTGTGATTAAGTTTCTGTTTGCTGGATAGGAAAAATAATAGCACCAAAATCAAGGGTACCCGGTTTTACTCCCCTCTTCCCTACATGGGTTTTAGACTTGATACGGCTCGTGAAAATTAAAGATAGAAAATGAAATTCTATGGGATGTAAAAGGAAGAATTGCGTCACTTCAAGAAGTTTTTCTGTGATAGAATTTTTTAAAGATTAAATTAATTCTATTTCAGAATAAACTCACTTCAGATTAAATTGAGACAGTATACTGCATTCTTACACCGAAAACATTTTAATTAACTATTTTCATTTAATTAATTCCTGGTGTATTACATAATGAAAATACACGATAAAGAGCGAATAGATTTCATTTAAATCTTAATGAAATTCCCTATTTTTTTGGAAAGATAGATACTTCTCTCTTCTGCTTGAGATAATTTTAGAACTCTTTAAAAAAATATTCTGGTTTGCACTTGAATGTATTTATTGAAAGAATCGACAAAAGTATGATAGGAAATGCTATTCAATTGCAGTATTTATTGGGTATTCGAAAAAAGTGATCAAGGTTGGAAGAAGTAATAAAGAAAAGAGCCCCGTTATCTGTTGCTCCGAGTCCCTCAAGTCTCTAATATGGACCTAAAAGAAAAAAGTAAAGATGAATGAAAGAATCAGAAATTAAGGATACATGAAAGAATCAGAAATTAAGGATACATGAAATGATCAGAAATTAAAGGATACATGAAAGAATCAGAAATTCAGGATACATGAAAGAATCAGAAAGTAAGGATGCATGAAAGAATCAGAAAGTAAAGATGTATTACTACTTCCTCACAGATTGTGATAATATAAACAGATTCCTCAACTTTTAATAATGGTAGAAAAATACGTGAATGAATTTACTGTTTGAATTTCTTTGCAAAATAAAAAAAAGTATTGTTTCAAATTCTGCATAAAAATATATTTATTTTAATTTTCAAAATTAGGGGAAAAAATTGCACGAGACTTAAATTGGTATCATTAAAATTGTATATATATATATATATTTTCAATTTTAAGATTATGCAAAAAACATTTTGCGTAATAATTTATATAAAAAGTATCGACGAAAGACCCTAAAATTTTGCTCAACTTTTATTTAATAAGAAATTTAAAATGTAATTTCTAAAAAATCCCTTCAAGGTGCACATTACCACCTCCAAAGTAGGTTTCTGACAAATTTTATAGCTCTGTTCCCATGGTCTGTACTATTGAGAGTAAACAGAAACCCACATATTCGGTTTTATTATTAGAAGAAGCATAGATAAAGCTTATTTAATCCCTTCGGCCCTGGCGTCCTAGCATTAGGACACATCTTTATATTACTCTAGATTCTACATTTTTAAGAATTTCAACTTCAAAGCCCTGGGTTCTACTAATTATGCATTCAATAATAGAAAGATGCTTTCATTTGTGCTCAATAGTTGGCATCACAGTCATAACAGAGAAACTAATGGAGGCTTCTGGCCATCGGCAATCAAAACGCAAGTGCATGCTTTTTGAGTCTAAAAAAAACATTATTATATATAATCCTTTCCTTAATTAAAAATTCCTTAATATAAATTATACTATTTCTGCCTAATGCAGTGCTTTGAACTTAAAAGTAATGACAAATTACACTGCAGATGATAATTAAACATTTATTCTGCTAATAGGACATCAGGCCTTAGAGCAAACAGAACGAAATTTTATACTTGTTCTGTTATTAGAACACCAGGTGTCTATAATACAAAGCGTTTGATTTTCTTTGCAGTTAGCTATATTTCCATTAAACAAACAGTGTTGGATGTATATTTTAGATATTGAACAGTTGTTATTCAATTATTAACCGTAAAAATTGATGCAAAGTTGAATTAAATTGTAAAGTTTTACAATAAAAGTATAAGGATGGAGTTGAGAAACGGGACTTATTAATGTCATTGTAGCGTACGGCTATAAAGAACAAAAAAAATCCCCGTCAGCTAGCCGGAAGGCAAAGGTAGATTCCTTTGGTCCGGAGATATAAGAAAAAGAATTCTCCCCTTATATTTTCATAAGGATTAGAGCTGCATGAATAGAAGAGGGTTGAAGAGACTTACAATAACGAGAGCTTCGAAACAAAGGTTTACATGCATATGTTGAAAGGTACTTTAAATAAAGATATACAAATGCTAATGAATTTCAAACAGCCTCCATCTAAGATCTATACAAAATTTATTTGTTTCAAATCCACTCCGAAAATTCATTGAAAACTCACAGACTAATATTCAAGTTATATGGAAGAAGGGAAAAACATGAAAGGAACATGAACTTCCCAAGATAAGAAAGTGAAAATAAAAAATATCAATACTGATATTTATATATATATATATGTATAGTTTACATTTCGAGAATCTACATTCAAAGATATTGCAGACACATCTCTCTTCAATAGATGAGGGATCCAGGTGGAAAAAATAATAGCAGCATTCGAAACTATGAATATATTTAATACTGCATGATGGGATGCAACCTTTCGCTCCCGTGAATGAACAAGTGCTATCGTGGAAAAAAATAATACAACTACTACGCATTTTTTGCCGTCGTTCACCGTACATTAAGCAAAAAGATATATTTTTGAAAGAAATTTTGTCTTGCTACATAAATTACCAACTTCAAATAGGGGAGAGTCGTGAAATTTGGACTGACTCCTAGATTGGATCGCCATCATAACTTAAATTCTGTTAAATATTTGGTCCGTAAAATAGGTAAATTATACCGACTTAAATATGATGTAATATGATTGTAACGATACAAATATGATGTTTGAAATCATCTTTAAAAAAGAAAGATCCACATGGTTACAGTTAGAGAGCAGGTGCTTAGGTTAGATGTCCTTACGGTGTTTTAAAGTAAGTAGCAGAATATTTCATTATATCTTTTCATAAGAAACATGTTTTCCTACAATTTATTATACAACTTTTATTAAAATAGTTTAAAGGGAAGGCAAGAGGATTTAATCACAAACAGTTGCCAAATTAGATTGTTTAAATGATTGGGTCTATTATCTTGAAATAGAGGACTATTCCAAAAAGCATCTGCAATCACTAGTAGTCCTCATAAATTGGAAGTGGAAGAAGTCAAAGGAAAAATTAACCAGTAAAAGGCCGTTAAAGACCCCAAATAATGTATCTAAAAGAACAAAAAGCATGGTTACGTAGTTTCGTATCATATGTCATGAAACAAAGAAAGAAGACGAAATGATGAATTACATGCCACACTCATGTTGATACATTGTCTGATCATGTGAATTTGATAATCAAAAATCTTTTTGCTTTAATTGTGCTTAAACAAATTCATTATCGATTCTTAACAATAATTGGACTGAGTAAACTAATTTTTAAGCTAATTTTCCTACTTTAGAGTGTATCTCATAAATAGTTTATTACATTTTTTTAAAGGTATATAAACTATAAAAAAATAATATTTTTAATTCGATGGCAATTACTAGATAACTGAAATTTTACTTTTAATATAATATATAACCTCATGATTTCAGAATAATTAGTAATTCATTCTCAAATGAGTGTTATCAACAAAACGAATCATATATCATAAATATTAAAAAATATAAGTTAATAATTATTTTTTATATCAATAAACATTTTACGTTGTTAATATATATTCAAATTTAAATATTTTTTAGTTAATTAGTATTATACATTTTTAGTTCTCTGCTTGTAGCATAAAATACTTTTTCCTTGTCAATTATTTTTCTTATTTGTCATTTAAGTCCATTCTCAAATACATAGTTGAAATCCTACGTTGAGATTACTTTACAACAATAAATAATACTAAAATTATAAAAAGAGAAACGAAAAATTGATTCTTCCCATTTATCCAAGCCTTTTTCAAAATAGCATCATATACCCATTCGAGAAAGTGCAAAATATTAACCTGAAGCAACAATTTTCATATGCTATTGACAATATCTTCCAGAAGACCTTCATCACATGAAAGCTCAAAAATAATGATTATTATTTCTCCCAAATGCAACTCGTTTTCTACAGCAGTATTCCAATCTCAATCTGGGAGCACACTAGCATAACTAAAGGACACTTCCGGGCTGAATCCACTTTCACCTTAATTTGTGGCGAAGCGAAATTTATCGCAACAGAAACGCAATTGTTTCTAACACCCAGACTCATGGCATAATGATGGGGAAAGATCAAATGAACAGCATCCAAACGCATCTAAGCTGAAATTGAAATAAACCGGAAAGAAATGAAGTTATCTTATATCTATAAGGATGCCAGTCAGA
>BGPR01003051.1:79914-92139 GCA_013235015.1 Araneus ventricosus | reverse complement strand
GTGTCGTTTTCCAATAAAACGATTTTAAAATACTGGAGTCTGAAAAAAGTTGAAAAAATGTCCATTCAATGTTCATTGCAACGACAAACAGAAAAGAATATATAAAAATATCAAAATATAGTTTTCAATATACACAAATAGTTTCTAATTTTTAGAAAATGAAAAATTGCTAAAATTGAAATATACCGGAAGGAAGGAATTTTTCTCTTGAGTCAATTGAAGAGATCCGTGAGGGGAATATGCGTTCTCCAATGTTTCATATTAAATGAAGATATTACTTAGGCTTTGATTGCAAGAACGAAGCTTGGTCTTTGAATGAAGCTTGGAAACCGAGTGCTTAGGGATTAAACTTGAATAAAGAGGATGTGTGATTTATTGTGTCGTTTTCCAATAAAACGATTTTAATTACTGAAGTCTGCCAAAAGTTGGAAAAACGTCCCTTGAATGTTCATTGCAACGACAAACAGAAAAGAATATATAAAACTATCAAAATATAGTTTTCAACATACACAAATAGTTTCTAATGCTTAGAAAATGAAATGGAAAATTTGAATGACATTTTGTGGGCAGCTTTTTTTTGTGTAGGATTTCAGTGATTCTAAAAACTCTATTTTATTATTTTGAAATCAGTGAATACTTAAATAAATGTAGTGTGTACGTACAATTTTAGTTCTTCAAATAGAGTTCCATCAGCTAACTCTTCTTCAAAATCGAACTTATTAAAACGTGCGGCCCATCTCTCTGTTTTTCTGTACATTTTTATGTGTTTTTATTATTGTATTAATTTGTTTTTCATCTTTTACCTTTCAATTTTTTGTTTTTGAATGTAGTTTTTACTCTCCGTATAGCTTTTCCATTGCATTTAATTTTTTTATTGTCCAGTTATTTTATGTATAACTGTGTAATTTTGTGTTTTTTCAAAGTTTTATTTTACTCTGTGTTACCAAACTATTTTCATAATGTATAGCACAATAGCAATTCTTCCTAATGCAATAGCTCCTGTAAACACTTGTAAACTTGTTGCGTTTTTAATTAGGCAGCAGTATAGAGAATTGTCAAGTTTTAAGAGAGGTCACCCCTTCGGGTGTTGTGATTTTTCTTCCACTTCCTGACCGAGACACTGCTTAAATAACCTTATTGTTATAGTTGCAGGGGCATGGAGTGGTGTTATGTTATTTACCTACAATTTAACAAATGTAGATGAATACTGCCTGATCACGCTTTAATCTGGTTTGTATGCATTTTACAAGTTACATTTATTATTTACGAAATATTTGAAGACAGTACAATGATTAAATGTTATGTAGAAAGTTGTTATATTTCTTCTTAGGTACTTTATTATTAATTTCTATATCGCATTTATTGTAGCAGTGTAGGAAAATTTAGACTCATTATTCATGCCAGCACTTTTTGTTTGGTATTCCAAATTTTTGCTTCGAAATGAAGAAGCTCTACTTAAGTAGCTAAAGTAATTGCAGAATACACATCAGTAAATGTTTTCTTATATCATAGAAAAATACACACTTTATATAAGTACTAGCTACGTGACCCGGCGTTGCACGGGCTATCTCGAATAATGCGTCATTCCTTGACGGAGAGAAAAAGTGAGGTCATGTGACACATGCCCAACATTCTCTCTTAAATAAATAAGGAGAAAAGAGCGGTTCAATCATTCTGTCCGCGTAAAGGCTTCAAAATATACTTTTAAAAAATCGCAAAAATAATCTTTATTTTGTAAAATTACGATTCCGGAATTATTTTTTGTCTGACTTTAGTACGGAAGGAATGAGATAACCCAGCGTTGATCGGAATCCGTATTTTTTCATATGCCCGCCTCCAGTTTATATACACATGAAGCAAGATGCACTGAGTACATGGAATCTAAAAGTGAAACCTCATAGAAAACAATAGTTTTAGTAAAAACCCTATATGAGCGATTTAATTTTCCCTGTTTCTTTATATCAATTACCAAAACCCACACAAAACTCTATCCACATTGACTTCTTGCATTATTCAGGTTTCCATATTGCAACAATACATTTTTTTTTTATTTCTGTCAGCGTCACTTTTTTATTGTTGTTGTAACAATGTTCTTTAAAGTAAACGACTTCAACAATAAAATAAATTTTGAATTGCGCTGTAACAATGAAAAGTATTGTTATAAAGTATCCGAAACAATGAAAAGCATTGTTGTCAATTAGTTTTTAATTAATCTCTTTTTCACTAATTAAAATTTCGAATTTTAAATGGCCGAAATGGCTTCCCTGGATTATTCCCCATCTTTTGGTACCTTCCGCGCGCTTCTCCGTTCGGCGGTTCGTGAGAAGATAGAAGGACATACATACATACATACATACATACGTTTGTTTACCTTCGAATTTTAATAGAGTAGATTTCAACTTTAACCAGTATCTCTCTCGTCTGCCTCAGAGTTTCAAATCTGTTCAATTTTCGAAGGTTTATTCTCGAGAATGAAACAGGGCATGCAGTTCATGCCAGAACTTTTTGTTTTGTTTTCCAAATTTTTGCTTCGAAATAAAGAAGCTGTACTTAAGTAGCTAAAGTAGCTGCAGAATACACATTAGTAAATATTTTCTTATGCCATCGCACAATACACACTTTATATAAGTATTTCAACTTTAACCAGTATATCTCTTGTCTGCCTCAGAGTTTTAAATCTGTTCAATTTTCGAGCGTATATTCTCAAGAATGAAACAGGGTAAAATTTCAGCACCATTTCTTTCCTTACAACAATTTTCAACCTTTGAAGTTCCCATTTTATCTTTATTCCCAAAAGTCTCACTATTTCGTATCGCTTGAGTATTTCTTTGTGTGCTCGTTTGGCTTATTCGAAAATAAGCAAAAAGAGAAAATTTTCAAAGACTATTAACTTGAGGCTGTTTGCAGAAGAAACAGAGTTTATTTAAATATTACTTGCTGTCTCTACACAGTTATTGAATAGACAAAGATTTTGTCTTTTAATTTGTAAAGGAGTTATAACTACTGGATTGAATGGTCACTTTTTTCTCTGATTTTGTTCAAAATCGCAATAATATTCTACGCTTTTGAGATTCTGGTTGTGGTTATTTCTTTAAAAATAATATTAATTCCTTAGTAAGATTGTCATGTGTTGCATATACACGATGGCTAGTTCCCATAGTTATCCTGATCAGCTCTCAGCTTATGTGGTCTACTACTTAGGAGGCATTCTCTTCCAAATTTCTGCACCATATCCGTGGTAGAGAGTGAAAAAAACCTATGCAACGAGCAACAAATCCTCTGGCGAGGCTTTTTTTCTCGTGGAATCGGCAACATTAAATTAAACTTGGCCATCAATGGTTAATACTGAGGTTTCACTAAACTTTAAAATATAGAACTGGTTATTTTATTGAGTATAAAATTAAATTGATTAAACTGAAAAAATGTGTCTTGTGCAAATTAAACCGTAGCAAACTTCAGAATAGCAGGAGAGGGACAAATAAATTCCAAGAGGATTAACTTTTAAACAGAAAAAAACAGTAATAGAAAATTAAATTTGTATAGGAAGAGTTATTCACTTTCATGATTAAAAAAGCAAGCAAATAAGATGATGTTGTCTAAAAAATTTTAAGTTAGACTTCGCAATAGTTTGATTTAAATTAGATAAAATTACTGGATTTTATTAGTTTGTTTATTTTATTCTGTTAGAAAGTCTTTTTAAAGCTGTAATTAGACCTACTCCGCTTCGCTTTATGTAATTTTTTTAAAATTTGGTTATAAAATTCGAAATGATGCGCATGATGACTAAAATTGTAGAAGTAGATGCTAATTAATTTTAAATTTTTCAGTAAGAAAAAATTCTTCAAATAAAAGACACTTCTAACTTTTTATGCTGATTAAATGGAACATATATTGCATTATAAATCTGCATATTCATTAAATGCAGAAGATTTTAAAAACTATGCTTATATATATTATATTCGCATTTGTAAATTACTTTTTTTAATTAATATTTTCATATTTTGCTTCTGCAGAAATTTCTATTTACTTATGTTTTAATATCTTGTATGAATAAAACAGCATTATATCATGAGCAAATGTGATTTTTAATCAATTGTTTCGGATTGATTATAATTTTTTATTTAAGTGGATATCGAAACAAACGATCAAAGGCAACAATTTTAAATTATGAAAATCTGTATTATGATTCAAACTTAAAAAGTTTTCTAAAGAAAAAGGGAGAAGCAAAAAGTTTTCGAAATACTTCAGCTGGAAGTTGAGACTCTAAAATTCTCGGAAAATTTTAAGATAATCGTCATTAAATATAATTTAATTATGTATTATCGATCGGTATTGAATATTTTTCACCAAATTATATGCTTGATATTTATTTGATTATCTTTCGTTTTGAATAAAGAAGATATTGAAAAAACAGTAGTTCCATGAAGACAATGTTTGTTGCTACTTTAGATAGCGATTGATGGTTTAAAATTTGAAAAATAAATGACTGATAAATATTATCTAAGTACTCCATTTTTCAGTGGCTTGTTCCTTTCAGTGTAACAGAACGAGCATATTTTCCTTATACCATGAAAAATTTGATAACAATCACTTATCGCAACAGTAACAAGTGAAAGAGGTAAACAGGCGTAGCAGAGAGCACAGGCAAAGATACTTATTCTGCCTTATCTCGTTCTACTTGTAAACTTTTCAGAAACTCATTCAAATATATCTTCAAATTTTCAATTCTGACGATGCAGGCGGATGTAATTTAGTGGATTTCACTTCATATAAAATTTTATTTACATTTTTCAGGATATCGTATTTTTATGACCCTACCAGAGAAAATAATATTTTCCTTATACCATGAAAGAGTTTGAAAACAATCACTTATCGCAACAGTAACAAGTGAAAGAGGTAAACAGGCGTAGCAGAGAGCACAGGCAAAGATACTTATTCTGCCTTATCTCGTTCTACTTGTAAACTTTTCAGAAACTCATTCAAATATATCTTCAAATTTTCAATTCTGACGATGCAGGCGGATGTAATTTAGTGGATTTCACTTCATATAAAATTTTATTTACATTTTTCAAGATATCGGATTTTTATGGTCCTACCAGAGAAAAGAGTATTGGGGTTTACGTCTTGCAAATAACCCATCCATCACGTCTTACTACATTCTATTAGATATCGATCTCCTGTTTCGGCGGGGATCTCGAGGAAATTGAAAATGGAAGCTTGCGTCTCATTTCTTTTCCTTCTTTCACTATATTTTCTTGAGTCTTATCTTATACCCCTGCTGTAGTGATCCGAGAAATAGGTGTGGGATCTCCATCTTAAAGGTAGAATGAAAACAAAAGAACCTTTAAAGAACTCGAAGAATTTATATGAGTTACAGCTCCAAAAGTGTTAAAATATGATCATAGGTAATTATTTTTTCCTGGAGAATATATTCTGCTTAAATCTATTTCCGATAATTATGTGCAAAAATAATGGCTTCGCCTCATAAAAATCTTTAGATTATTACAATTTTTTGCTCTACTTTCTTGTTATGGATTTTCGAAAGATCTTAATATTTTTGTACCTTAAATTCACTGGTGTAAATAAGATTAAACATTTTTTAAAGTACTATACATCGCCGATAAATGGACTTTGTTTATGATTGCAAAATTTGAAAAAATTATCGATCCATGAAAATAACTGCAGAATTTTGCTTCAAGATATTTAAATTCCTAAAAGTTTGGCCACCTACTAGTTTGTCCGAATTTATTATCGACTAGACGCCTTCGGCGACCAGTTTGACCGCCGGAAATAAAATTTCAACTGAATCTCTTATGCATAATTTTATATTCATGGTTCCCTTCAACAAAGTAGTTTTAAATTTCTTATTTTTCTTAGCTTTCAATAATGAAAGGAAACATGCAATTAAACATTTCTTTAAACAAACGGTTTGAAATGCATTGCAACAATGAAAAGTATTGTTGTAAATTATGCCAAAAATATTTTTAGAATTTATTAAAATTAGAGAAAAATCGTACGCCAACTTAACTGATATCATTGATAAGGTATTTTTTAAATTTTCAGATGGTGTGAAAATAATTTTTGTGCTGTAATATTTTTGGAAGTTGTTAAGGAGAAACCGCTAAATTTTAGCTTAATTTTTAATTAATTAAAATTCTAATTATCCACCCTCCAACGTATGTTTATGCCAAATTTCATTGCTCGAAGCCTAACGATCTGTCCAGTAGAGAGCCAACACACACACACACACTCCTTTATTATTAGTAGAGATTATATCTCTTATGCGTAATATTCACGGTTCCTTGAACAAAATATTTTAATTTTTAAATTGAGATTGAAACTTAAGAAGTTTTATTTTTGTAGCCTCACATCTATTCTGCGCATTGTATAATATATGAAACGATGCTATATCAAATATCATCAGAATTGCTTAAAAAATGAAACAGTCCGCGGTATCTGACATCTCATTGCATGTTATTAAACTCTTTAAAGGGCCGTTTTTGTCTAGTAATGTTATAGAAAAATACTTTGGGATTGAGATTCATTTAAGAAAAGAAATTCATTTATTTTATTCTGTGAACATCAATTTTTTGTTAATTAATTTTGCTAATTAATAATTAATTACGAAGTCCAGACAATTCATTATAGTTTGAGAAAAGAAATTGGAACATCTCGGTTTTTGTTTCATCGAAAACATTGGCGAGAACTTATGCCAATCTTAAAAAATGCTTTTTAAAATTAATGAATTTGGTGGTATGGATGTTTACCACGGCCCTACAAAGGATTGTAAAACAAAAAATGTAGCAACTTATTTAATACAAATGTTAAGTTCTGTAAATTCTCTTTCTTATTCGTAAATTAAAATTCGCAGGTGGTTTCCAAATAAAATTGATATGGCGCAATTTACAAGTATTATGTGGACATGATAACTGGATTGAAGCACGTTGAAAAGAAGAATTAAATAGCAAATAAAATCATTAGCAATACTTGATATATTTTCTAATACACTTAATGTATTATTTGTCTTTGTTTAGAAATTCCACAAAAAATTAATGGAGTAAAAATTAATTACGTCATAGTAGAAAAACATTAAAATATAAACAGAATCTTCATTACTTAGCGTTTAACAATGAAATAAATACAAAAGTTAAAATGTATTTTGAAAAATTGAAGACGGCTTCAATCTCATTTCAACAATGAAAAGTGTTGCTGTAAATTATACATAAAAATATATTTATAAAATTGTAGGGGTAGGTGCTGTACCTTGGACAGTGTTGTACCTCGGCCAATTGTCGATATATCAAAACGAGAGTGTAGAAAATTTTTTTCTCGGCCCAAAATGTTTAGTTTAGATTGGCAACACTGTCACCTTGCACGTGATCATCTCGGGTTGAAAGTTTTCAATTGAAGTGAAGGAACAATTTTTCGGATGCCGGCGCAAGCTTCTGGAGGAGTTAAATTTTCCTCCTGTTCTCTAGAAAAATATTCGATTTTTATTTTTCACCTGTTCCCCTTTTAGTTCCAAAATTGACATACACATTGAAAGGATTTTTTATCAATAAAAGCATAAATTATTACCTGAGAGTAAATTAAATAATATGAGAGGAAGTGATGTACCCCTCGACCAAGTGCATCGTATTGTAACTTGACCACCTGTAAACAGCATAGAGCAGTGTTGTATCAACATCAAAAAGTGGGTTTTAAATAAATTTTTGTCGTAAATACGCACACAACACATTATGCGGTATGGTTAAGGGCCTGCCATATGAAGAAGTCGTAGTTAAATTGCTAATACAGAAAGAAAATATGTTTGCATAGCCAGATTTTGAATATATTTTCAATATATTGCGATGATTCGCCTGCCTTAATTTATTGCCGAGGCTAATATAAATTCCGGTTTCGTCTTATAACTATAACGTTTATTAGTTTAGTTTTTTTCCTTGTTTGGAGAATTGTTTAAAAAAATTATTTAAAAAATGTGTTTTGTTACTCTATTAACTTGGGATAATAAGAGAGATTTTGTGTGTCTGTGTTTCTCTGTGTGTCTTGGCCCTCTACAGGGCAGACCGCTGGATCTAGAGCTGCAAAATTTGACACAAATATACCTCGGAAGGTGTGAATGTGCACCATAAAACTATTTTTTCATAAATTTAATTAGAATTTTATTTAATTAAAAATTAAACAAAATTAGTGCGTTTGTTGGCGATAACTTTCAAAAATATTACAGGACAAAATAAATTGTCACAACTCCTCAAAATTTAAAAATTATCTTTCCAATGATTTCAATGAAATTGTCGTCCGATTAATTTTAATTTTCGTAATTTTTAAAATATATTTTTATGCATAATTTACCACAATGCTTTTGGTTGTTGCAATCAACTCAAACCGTCTTTCTTGTTTTTATAAATATTTAATTGTGTGTTTCTCTTTTATTGTTGAAAGATAAGGAATGAAGGTTCTGCTTATATTTTCATATTCTTTGGGGTTATAGCGTAATGAATTTTACTTAATTTTTTATGTATCAATTTTTTAGAAAGCTGTAAATGTGGTATGTTTCTAAAGCACCCAAAATTTTCAGTTTTAGACTTGAATTGACCACTTTTTTTTTAGTGAAAAAAAGTGACCAGAACCTTCCCCTTCGGTTAGCCGTATTTCTAAAATATGGCAAAATCTTCAGCGGTATGGTTTTGTCGGCCAATACTTCATTTAAGGTTTATGCAGGTTTTTAGTTTTAGATTCGGTATTTTTTCTGTTTCATCTTCATTCCGTTTTTTTATTAAATATTTTCATTTTTATTTCATTATTTTACTTATAAAGTGTTTATATTTTTATACATTTTATATATATCTCTATAAAATGAATTTTATAAGTTAATGAACCAAATTATTCAACCCTTTTCATTAGCGGAAGTCTTTTCACAAATTCATCCAAGAAAGTGGCAATGATTAGTTTCCAGCAGTCATCTTCATGCACCTTGCTATTCGCGACATAATAATTTCTCATGATTTAAATCCTTCTAAACCCAATTTCCCAATCTTCCCCTGAGATCAGATTCATCCTTACTATTTTCAGCAGAAGCATTTGAATCTTCAATACATGTGCGCGCTTGCATAATTAAAGAACCCTTCTAGACTGAATCAAATATCGTTTTGAATTTGTGGATAAGGGAAATAATATTGGAAATGGAACGTGACTGTTTCTAACGTCCAACATTAATTCGAGGTGTAACGATAAATTATGGTTAAGTGGACAAGGTCCGAATTGTATTCGGCAGAAATGACATTCCATGCTGACATTGAAAACACCGGAAAAGAATAATAGGAAATTACTGTTAACGTTTGGCCATTTTTCGCTTTGGTTTTTACAATCTCTACTAATAATAAAGGAGCATGTGTGCGTGTGTGCTGTCGCTCTACAGGGCAGACCGCGGAACTTAGAGCTACGAAATTTGGCACAAGCATTCTTTGGAGGGTGGGAATGTGCATCTCGGAGCAGTTTTTTTAAAATTTTAATTAAAATTTTAATCAATAAGCGAAATTGTGGCGTTTTTCCTTAACTTTCGAAACTATTAGAGCACAAAAATCATTTTTACACCATCCGAAAGCGCAACAAATTATCTTTTCAATGATATCAATTAAGTTATAGTAATTTTTTTATTTAATTTTAATAACCTTTAAAAATATTTTTGTCATAATTTACAACAATACTTTTCATTCTTACAACGCAATTCAAACCCCTTTCATTGTTTAAATAAATATTTGTTTGCATGTTTCTTTTTTCATTGTTGAATACTAAGGTAATATCTTAGTGTTTAATGATACTTTTTAATCAGCATAATTTCATACAGCTAATATGCGGATGGACGTAAAAGGTGCTGCGACATTTTAAAGTTAAAATCAAATGCATATTGTGCAAGAGACAGAAGAGAGTGAAATTGATGCCGAAAATGGCAATTGTATGCTATATGACACAGACATTTACTCGACTCCATTAGGGACGTTCACGCAGACAATGAACAGAATAGGTGCAAGGCTATTGAAAGAACATGGGTTAAATATCTATCGAAATTTGAAATTTAAAATTTCTTTGTTAAGGGAACTATGAATATCAATTTATACATAAGAGATTCAGTTGAAATTATATTCCCGGCGAACAAGCTGGTTGCCGAAGAAGATCATGGCATTGTATGATACATGACACATGGAGTTGCTGAACTCCATTAAAGATGTTCATGCAGACGAAGAACAGAATAGGTGGAAGGCTGCTGAAAGAACCTGAGTTAAATGTCTATCACGATTTAGAATTTGAAATTACTTTGTTAAGGTAACCATGAATATCAAACTATACACAAGATATTCAATTGAAATTATATTCCCGGCGAAGAAGCTGGTCGCCGAAGGTGGCTAGTGATAAATAAAATTAGAAAGAAATGTTATCTATTTCAGTATAGGGAATTCCACTATAATTTTTCCATGGTTTTTCCGAGTAAAATGGCACTTTTTGATTGGTTAATTCGAATTAACGTGTACAAAAATAATTAACAATATAATAAATAATAAAATAAGTGCAACTTACAAATAAGTTAATTAATATGTATATTAATAATAATAAGTTAAATAAACAAATAAGTTAATTAATATCTTCATTAATAATAATAAGTTAAATAAACAAATAAGTTAAAACAATATTTGAACACTATTTTTTTACTTAGATTATCCTCGAATTCTGCCCTAATTTTCAAACTGAAATGTTTGAATCCAGGTAAATTTTGAGTTCTTTAGTACAAGAACCAATTTTGGGTAAGCTGCGCCAGATAATTAGTGAAATGTAGAGACCAAAAACTACAAGGAACAGAGTGAAGCGTGCACTTTAAAATCCTAGTCTTAAAGGAAAATGTCAAGAACCTCACATTCAAATGTGAAGTCTTAAAACTAATGCCTCTAAATATGGAATGGAAAATAAGTGTTAAAATCCGAGAAGGCTAGTGAAGATCAGAAAAAAAAATAAATAGAACAATGCAATAATGCCTGAACAATGCCTGAATGTCGGTAAGAATAGGCAATTACCAATCGTTATCTGTTATTCCAACAATTTGTTGGTGTTAGCAAATAGGGGTTTGCATGAACATATAAATCTTTTAATTTTTTATTAAAATTTTTCGATGGTCACTTATGTATTGTAAGTCATGCAATCCACAACTTCTTCACAGATTCTTGATTGGATGTCTTAAGGTTAGGTAGTGTTTTGAGTAGAAATTTATTTCTAGCTTGAATTTATTGGCTGTTTTACATACACTTGAAATTTAACCTAGTAATTTTAGAAGTGCCAAAAATACCCTTAGAATCTTTACGTTTCTATGAAGCTATTGGAGATGTAGCAGGAATGCAAAGTTTTCTTTCAGAGACAAAATTAGATGTAAAACTACAAACCAACGATTTGCTCATCTGATCTGAATTTTGAATAGTTAATGTTGCAATAATAATCGATATATATAAAACGTTAAAGTACGTGTTGTAGAAAAGAGGATAATTTCTCTTTTGCCGATGGCAACGATCAGTCTGTTTACAAAACAAAACCAATATCCCCCTCCATGTTAGGGATAACTTCATAGTCATAGCCCGTTACTATATTCGTTCTGGTGTAAAATAACTTTTTCTGGAAAAAAATTAGTTTAAATTCACAATATTTCTTACAATATAATGAAACTTTGAATGAAATTATTCAAAAGAGATCAGTTAGAAATGAAGTAGATGGGCTTAGGCTAGCCAAAGAACGTTTAGATCTACGTCAAAACAGTTTAGGTCAGCCAAGATAAAATGGTGTCAATTCACTAATTGAGGTGAACATCTTGTAACTTAGTATTGTGGGCATTGTACAATGGCTACTTTTCTGTTATTCGCAAACCACTTGCCGCCATTTTTTGTCTTGGCGAATTTTCTCGAAGCTCTGAAGAGCAATTTGGCTCTCTCGCGTGTTTCAGTTTTCATGTGGTTTGTTTCAAAACTTCGGAAACATCCCAGTACATCGTTTGTGAATGATGAATTGAGGCCAAACCTGGCTTTTGCATCAATAAACGCCAGAAAAAATTCTAACGCATCGATATTTACACATCAAAGTAAAAATTGGTGGGTCATTTCGACATGAAATCTCACACTGTGATTGTTCTGCGCTGGATTCAATGATTCAGCTTGAATTTTTTTCCTTTATTTAAACATAGTATGCTTA
>BGPR01003051.1:18123-79904 GCA_013235015.1 Araneus ventricosus | reverse complement strand
CTCAAAACAAAGAATTTACAAAAACCATAAATTGCAAATAATTGATAAATATTGTTTAGCAACGGATTCGGAAAACATCCGAGCTTTTGCGCATGCGCCGGGCGGAGTTATTTTCATCAAAATAGGGGGAAAGTGAAGAATGGAAGGGTGATGTATACAGTTTACTGAGCGTGATCTAATAAAGAACTTCGTAAATGCTCTCATGTGACTCATTGCCTGACACAACTTTCCGGTGTAAAATCGTCCAAAAGTGGTAGTCTCGGAATCAATTGCTGAACAGTAGTTTATTATAGAAATATTGCCGCTGAGTAATTGTTTCGAACGGCGTTCTATTATTTTTTTAACTTTGTGTATTCAGAAGTTCATCCTGACATTTGTTTCACAAAAATTAGATCGATATTAAATTTATTTTATTTTTTAAAATTTATTTTTGTTGCATGAATGTTTAGTTGATCGGAATCCGTTGCTGAACAGTAATTTTCTAGGCTTATTTTGCTAATATTTTCTACGAAAAGCTAATTAAAACTCTAAAAAGTGTTTAGGCTTATTTTTTATTTCACACAGTCAATGTCATGATAAAATTCATGGTAGTAAATGTCATTAAAACCTGGAGAATAAATATTCTGTATATAGAATATTTCTTCAATATACAGCGAGTTAAGATTTAAGAAACTCTCATCTCATAGCATCGCAAATAACCGTCAGCAAAGACCGGTACGAAATTTGCTGTTCCGAATCTATTCCAAAAGTGCTTCGGCAAGCATAGAGAAAAGCATGAAATAGGAAGAACGCCGCGGGAATAAAAGGCGGAATGTGAACTTACAAAGATAAGAAATTGAAATATAGAAAATATTGGCACTGTAAATTTAGTTCTGTTTCCTTTCAAGCATATGCACTAGAAAATATTGCAGAGATATCTCCCTGGGACGGATGAAAGAGGAGGGGTGAAAAAGAAATATATGCATACGGAGAGATGAATAAACTGGGTATTTTATGAGGCGATTGCAAACTTCATAGGGGAAACTGGGGATACTTGACCCTACGTGATGATCTCAGCTTGTGAGATAGTTGGTAATTTTTGTGTGCCATTTTTATTTGACCTTTGGTTATATGGTCTATTGGAGGGTTTTTCATTCCAGGCTGAAAAGACATTGTAATGGTGTGTAGATAAATAAATTTTGGGGGTACAAAAGTAAATTTTCACTTTTTTATTCCTCAGTGGAAAGGAAGTTTACTATTGATTATATGGCGAATTAAAATATTTCCGCGTTTTAACTCTATGAGCCCTATCCCGCCTCAAACAGCCCCATTCGACAGAGACCGGACTCAGGCGGTTTCGGGCGTCTGAATGAATTTTACGGGAAAAAAGTGGTTCATTTCTTTGTTGACAATTGATCTCCCAAACTTGGGTGTCGTCCGCTTGGAATTTCTGTTAAGAAAGGGAGGATTTCCTTCTGTTTTTTGCGAACGAAAATTTACTTCAGTTTCTGAGGTACTGGAATTCTTAATCTAGCCGGGTTCAGAGAGTTAAGCATGCTTCTAGCTTTAATTTTATATATTGTGTTATGCAGAATCTTAACTCTAAATGGTTTAATTATTAGATTATTTAGAAAAAGTCAAGTTAGGGATAAATTACCCTAAAAAGTAAGGGATAATTGGCCCTATCAAAAGCTATTGCAGCTCCGATGTCGTAGCCAACCGAAGCACATTTTGTGGTAGGGATCAGTTTATAATGTCTGAATAAAATGTCTTTTTAATATGATAATTTCAATTAATGAAAATAATCATTTTAGTAAGAATTTTAAAAAGAATTTAAATTTAATCGATCAATTTTTGCTTCGCCAGAAAGAAAGCTTTATTTATTTATTTATTATTTGAATAAAAATCTTTTCCTCAAACTATTTGTCATCGTTTGGTTATATTTAACATTTCGCCATTTCAAATGAGTTTGTCTTTCTTTCTTGATTTGAATTTTCTCTTAAAATATATTTTTATTCTTTTGCTTTTAATTTTCTTTAAATATTAGAAGAACCGAGTTTGTCTATTAAGCTTCTCTATTTTTAGCTTTGTACAACATTTTTAGATCCCTTTTTTCATTTCGGTTATATTCTTTTTTTCTTCTAATTTTCCAAAACCGGCATTTCTTTAACGTGCTAACGACGCTGCTAGGTTCCCAGTTCCAGTGCTGTAATTTTTATCATTTAATTAAATCAATATTTTAATTCCTTATCAAATTTTGAACCGATTTAATTTAATAACTAGATTTAATTTAATGACTAGATTAATTTAATTTATTAACTAGATTTTATTAATAACAACTGCGTTTTATTGATTCCATTTATTTTTGTATTAGTTCCATTAATATTTTTCGATAATAAATACCTTTCGTAATTCAGTAATATTAACCTAATACCTGAATTTCGCGCGCATGCAAATTATCAAAAGAATTTAAATAATCTTTGCATGTAGGGTCAAGTATCCCTATGGTTAGGGATGCTTGACTCTAGGTGATTTCATGACATATATTTATTTTATTATTAAATGAGATATCAGTTTAGCATAAGTACATTCATCCTTCTTAAAAACGAATCTTTTGGTGATGATAAAAATTCCAATATTCGAGAAATATCAGAAAAAAAGAAAGTAGGGTCATGTATCCCTAGTTTTGCCCTACTATATTTATTTTCAATCAACAAACACTACTGGCTGCTTTCAGCTTTAAACATTTCTAGAGATTTTCAAAATATTATTGATAAAAATAATTTTTACAAAGAATATAATTTTTATTTAATTGATTCGTTATAATATTGATTTAGGAAGATTATATGATGTGATTTCAAACTCTATGTTATATTTATGTTGTTCAACAAGTACTACTGGTTGCTTTCAGCTTTAAAAATTCGAAAAGATTTTCAAAATATTCAAGAAAAGACAGTTTTTTAGAAAGAATAATAATTTTTAAAGATTAACAATAAGACAAGAATAATTATTTAATTCACTCGTTATATTATTAATTTAAAAATTTTATTTGAATTTAAATGCAAACTAGAAGTTCTGTGAACAGTAGACCTCGCTTCCCCCAAATAAAAAAAATCAAATTTTTCTCTTCATAGCATTTTTTAAAGAAAATGATTATTTGTTGGTATTGTATCTATGGATAAAACGTTATTTGAAGGTAATGTATCTGCGAACAATTCGTTATTTGCAGGTACTCTACCTACGAAAAAAAACGTTATTTGCAGGTTCTGTGAAATTCAATATCCTTTCTGTAGGACTTCTTTGGGGAACTTTTTTCCCTTCGTTTTCCGTATAAATTGTTCTTTTTCATGCTTGAAGATATGGAATTTAATGTTATTTTGTGAGAATTTTCTATATTTCTACGGAAAAATACACGTTGTTTTCTATTTCTGTTATCAAGTTTTGGGTGCTGGTTTCCTAAGAATCTGATTTAATTTTCTGTAGACAAGTATTTATTGAAGAGTTTACTGTTGAAAGTGTACCTTAGACATTAAACCAAAATTGCAATTTCCCAGATAGCAATTTTAGTTTGCAGCAAGCTTGCCACAAATTTGTCATGACAAGAGTGCAAATTCACCACAAATTTGTCATGACAAGAGTGCAAGCTTGCAGCAAGTTAACGAAAGCTTCGAAGTCACCATGAAACGAACTTGCGGCAAGTTTGCGACAAGCTTGTCGTGCAAACTCATTGCAAATAATAGCAAAAACAGAGTACGAACACAACACGGGATAGAACTCGCGACCTACCGATTAGCAGACAGAGGTCGATACCACTAGACCAGTTCGGCTACGACAGGAGAAGATAGATTTCGCTAATACATCGGTCGCTTCGATTCGTATACGATTTATTTTAAACTTTTTTCTCGATTTCATTAAATTTTGAGTTGGGAATATGATTTGAAGTCAAAGAGAGAACGATTTTCGCTAATAACAACGTTTTGCTAGTAGAATAAATTATGAAATTAGAGTTCAAAAGTAATTACGTTAAAATGGGATAAAATGCATAAGTTTATTTTTCAACAAACATTGATTGTTTTTTCGGTTTAATTTTGTTTATAAACGCTAAAATTTTAACATTAAGAAAAAGGCTATATAGTTTTCTTTAAAGTGCGAGTGATATATTTAGTAAAAAGATGGAAAATGTTTCAAAAATTTTTTTATAAAAAAGTTAAGTTTTTTTTACAAATTATCATTGGTTTATTGAATTAATAAAAAGAAGGACGGTCTAGAAGATGCTATTAAAAATTGGATGTTTTTTTTTAAACAGAAACAAAGATAATTATCTCTTTGTTCTGTCTTTCCAGGAAGCTTGTTTTGCATACTTGCTGCAAGTTTGTTTTGCAAGCGAGGGTGGCGCTAGTTGTCACAGCGAACTTGCTACAAGTTCGTTTCAAGTTTGACGCGTCAAATTTTGCCACGACAAGTCAAAATCAAACTTGCTGCAAACTTACGTGCTATCTGGGTTACAGTTCGGATGAGCTCCCATACCTTAAAAGGTGTCTTACTCCTCATAACGGAGGAATCCTTCCCTTACTGCAGTTAACGGGGATCGTAAGTCAATAGTTTAAATTTTCTAATAACAACACTGGATAAATGTAACTATTCAGTTAAATAATTTAGATTTGCCTTTCAGAAGTTGTTAAAACTTTCAAAAGGCAATTCCGAATTATTTCACACAGAATTACAGAGCTAAAAATATGATAGTAAATACCCCTGCACTATCCCCCGACATCTCTAGTTGGTACAGTTGTTTGACCACTGGCATGCGGGTTCAAATCGGGTCTATTATTTTTTCGTCTCGCAGCAGCGAGACCAACCTTTCCAGAATTTATATTTCAGATAATTTCTTTCAAAAGCTGTGTCTGTGAAATTCAGTATTTTCTTTTATTTTACTCCTTATTCGAAACTCTGTTTATTATCAGATAAAATTCTTATTCTAATTTTCTGCCTGATACTTAGAAGTTTTCAAAACAAAAAAAGAACAAAAACAGTTTTAAAAACATACTTTTATTAGTGAACTAAATAGTAGATTTTTTTATTTTAATTTTTTCTTCTTTTCAGTCTTTAAATTATAATTCATTATTATTAAGAATTATATATTAAAGACTAATAATTATATATTAATTTTATATAAAATAATTATAATGATTGTTTTTCTCAACTTCACTACAGGATAGCGCCACTAGTATGGCTTAAATTTAATATAAATCATCGATTAACTGATAATTAAGCTCTAGAATTATTAAAATAATGTATTGCAATCTAGATGTCACAAGTGTACAAAATAATAGAATGGAAAATACCTGTAAATAATGTTTTATCCGTCGTCACAGTATTAGCAAATGAAGTATCATCTGTAGATAGAGTACCTGCAAATTACAAAATATTCGTTGGTATAGTACCTGTAAATAATGTTTTATCTATAGGCACAGTACCTGCAAATAACGCTATCCTATTTTAAAAGTTTAGCAAATGTTATTCATAATGACGACAGCATTGTTTGTAGAGACACTGTACATCAAAATTTGACTCTCGAGGAGAAACACTGGTGTACAAAAGTTTAGCACAATTCTTAAGATGCTACAAATTTGGAGTTAATATGAATACAATGGTTCACAATCAGGTGCGGAGAGCCGTGGACATACAATAGTCAAAGCTCATATTTAACAGTGAAAAATCTCGTCACGATGGCATTTGGGGGGCGACCAGGAAGTGATGAAGACGGAAAGGGATTTCGACTCTTTCACAGGAAGTTGATATCAAGATGAAACTTTCATTCGTGGTTTCGTTTGATGTGCATTATATTTTCATGCATTTTCGTGAAAATAGCACTAATATTCGGGAAAATATAACAGTTAAATATAAATCTTGTTGATAGTTGTTTTTCCTGTTTAGTTCCATCTAATCTTGTTTTTCTATTTTCGGGAAAGGTTCTTCGGTGATTCTATAAAACGGTTCATATTATAATGTAAGGCTCCAATTATTTTTAAAGTTTATTTGGGTAATAAAAGAGTGAGTTGCAACGGAACATTAAGATTATGACATCAGAGTTGTAAATAAACACAGTTCGCTTATCGCCATGTATCGTTACCCGCATTTCGCTAAATAATGTTAAATATTTTTATAATCTTTGTCTATCTGCTAGTTCTAAATTTATATTTAAATTCAATCAGATCTAAAGTTTTCTTATAGACATTACATGGCGCAGCCGGCAATTTAAAGAAATTTATTAAAAATTCTCTTGTAATTGTTAAGCCTAAATGGAATTATCCGACGCTTCTCACCAAGAAATGCGATCTCGTCAAGATACGTACGAAATCCAACAGCTGCAGGTGAAAGTTGAAGTTATAAAAAATCGCCAACTTCCACAATCTTCTTTAAAAATTGATCCAAATATTGCTTCAGTTCTCACTACGTTAATGGAATCCCAAAAATAGTTATAAGAACACGACAAATAAATTCGCCAAATATAATATAAATTGCATCAAATAAGGATACGGCAAATTCTATTTAGATATTTCAAGGAAATTAATGGATAATGCATCTGAGTGGATAAACGAAGTTGAAAAAATTTCAACACTAACAAACTGGACAAATGAATTCAAATTGACAAATACTATCTCACGTCTTGCCGGATGAGCTAAAATTGGCAAATAACTCATGGTTACCGTTGTAATGACTGGTCTGAGTGGAAAGATGTTATCACATCAAGATTTAAAAGGCGCAATACAATGCAAGAATTTTTAGCACATAAAAGTGATCGTAAACTTAAGAAAAACGAAAGCTTAGTAGATTACATTCCCGCCAATAACACTCTCTTGGAAAAGGCTCCTTTTACTGACCGCTCTCTTTACTCCCAATCTGACCGGATTTCAATGATTATTGAAAAAAAGTGACAAATTGCTTTAGCTACACAAAATCTTATAGACTGTGCCATATAAAGTATAAAAGAAATGGTTTAGAGGGTGAATGATATTAAATATAAATTTAGAACTAAGAGATTTCCAAAGATTAAAAATAGATAATATTTATTTAGAGAGATACGGATAGCGATAAGCGAATTATGTTTATTTACAACACTGATGTCATAATCTTAATGTTCCGTTGCCACTCACTCTTTTATTAAAAATTAAATAATTAATATAATAAGTATATATAATTAAAATAGTTATTTTATTATCGAATTAAAATCAATGGAAATAAAACATATACGCCGTTTTCTATTGCTTCAAGAAATATTTCTGGCAAATATGAAGAAAATCGAACAACTCATTTGGTCGTAATCGCGTAACAAATAAATTTACTGTCAGACAAAGTGCTGAATGCTTGAGTTAAAACGTAGACCTCGCTTCGCTGGATCAATTATGGTTTCGTAAGGAAATTTCATATAAGATGCAAATAATTTTCTTAAATTTACTTATCGCCGTTAAATATTTGATTTGTGCAACAAAGGGTAAAAAAATTCTTCGAATATAACTAAGAGCGTAGTGGCGTAAAATCAGATATTTGAAAAGAAAGCTTTTTTTCAAAAATCAACTAAAACCAATCAGTATCAACTACTTGAAAATCACTAATTTTGGATAAGATTTAAAATCCTCCCAAAATGAGAGAAGGATATTCAAATGCTATGCATTTCCTTCAATGTTATATTCTCTTTCTTTTTCCTGCTTATCAAATGAAAAAAAATTAAACAAGCAATAAAAATTCTTCAGATAAACGCACATCAGCGAGGCAATGTTTCGAATAGATTAATGTGAAATCATTAAGCAATATTTTTTGCAAACAATAGCCATCTACGTATTTTATGTTTCAGAGTTTTGTTCCTTACAACTGGGAGAAAACAAATGTACTTTTGTTACGTAATGTATATGTTTAAAATCAAAATCTATCGTGCGTGCAACGAGGACAGCAAAGAAATAAGCATTTGAATAGAAATAAACGTAGAGTTGAGTTTTATCTCGTTCTCTTTGTTATCATTCAGAAACCCATCAGAATTAATCTTCCGTTCTCCTATGTACAAATTTTTACTATACGATTCAATGGAATGCAATTTAATGTAGGCAGATGGATGTATTTTGCCTCATGTTTCTCATAACGTAATATTACGGAATTAAGTTCTTTCTTTTTTCTTGCTTTAGGTAAATAAACATAACTAAAACATTTTATTTTTGTCTCACATTAAATTCATAATTCAGTATAGCGTGTCGAAAAGTATTAAGGAATTTTGGGATACTTCGCTTTGCTCACTTTACAATGGTTTTATTTCCCTACGTTCCAGTTAATCAATGATAATTCAATCATAATTGGAGTTCAGAAAAAAGAAAACACCAATAATTCGTAGTTCGTAACTAAGTTAGATTAGAAGCAAATACAGTAGAACCCCGCTAATCCGAAATTCCGGTTAATCCGAACGGATTTTAATTTCGAAAATTATATGTAATTGAAAAGATTACCTGAAAAGATTTAAATATACATGCTAAAAGCAACGGATGAATCTCTTCTTGAGTTCGCCGTAAGGTCACTTCAGAAAGGAGCACATCCATTATTCTAATGGAAAGGTGAGACATATTCTCTTTTTATTGCTTTTGAATAAAAGAATTCAAGAGACAGTAGTACTGAGTACTTATAACTTACATTTTTTTTAGCACACATCTTTTTCTTTTCTATTTTTATTGGAATGTCAGGTAATCCGAATTTTTTGCAATCCGAACAGGCACCGGTCCCAATTAGTTCGTATTAGCGGGGTTTCACTCTATAGCATTAAACAATTCTGAATATGAGGAATTCTTCTTTAAAGAATTGCAGTCTGCGTATCTAATTTTCCTACGGTTCGTTTCTGCATTATATAAGAAAAAACGTCTTTCTTTACAACAAGAAAACGATTTAATACAATTTTTTAAAAATAGTCTAATTTGTTGACCAGCTTCTTCGACGGGAATATAATTTCAATTCAATCTCTTATACATGATTTGATATCCATATTTACCTTAACAAAGCCATTTTAAATTGTGATAGACATTTAACCTATGCTCTTTTAGTGGTCTTGCACCTGTTTTGTTCATTGTCGAGATGAATATCTCAAATAGTTCAAGTAGCTGTCCTTGTCATGTAACATTTAATTGCGACCTTTCGTCTCCAACATCATTCTTATTCCTCATGTATTTCAACACTAAAATGGCGCGGCACATTTTACGTCCGGAAACATGTTAAGTGGATTAAAACATGATCATAAAAAGAATTAAAACATCTTCCAGAGTACTAGAAGTATTTTTTTAATTTTACTAACTATCTTAAAGGACTTTGTATACAGATTTCACAGAAAAGTAATAAAATAAGTAAGTAAATTCCTTGTCTGTCAACAAAACAAGAAAATCAGTCAATTAACTATTTACTTTAACAGTGAAAATGGTTTGATTGCAAGGATAGAAAGTGCTGTAAAATATACCTAAAAATATATTTAAAAATATATTAAAATTACATAGAAAATTTGTGCCGCAACTTAATTGATATCATTTTAAAGGTAATTTTTTGAATTTTTATATGGTGTAGAAATAATTTTTGTGCTATAATATTTTCGGAAGTAATTACTGAAAAACGCCAAAATTTAGCTTAATTTTAATTAATTAAAATTATAATTTAATTTTTTTAATAAAAGGGTCCAGGGGTGCACATTACCAACCTCCAAAATATATTTGTACCAAATTTCGTAGCTCTACGTCCAGCGGTTTTCCCTGTTGAACGCCAACACACACATACATACAGAAATGCATTCTCCTTTATTATTATTAGAGACTAGCAGTACGCGCACAGAGTTGCCCGTGGAATCAGGACTTCAACAAAATGAAAAAAGCCTACATACAACTACATAAATTAAAGTTTTGAAAACGAAATCAAAACAGAAATGTATATATTATTGAGTTGCCCGCTTCGACAATAACGAGAATCTAATGACGTCATCGGAAGGAAGCGGATTGCAGAAATGCATGCTGGGAATGAAAGCATATTACGTCACCTCCTGCGATTAAGCAAAAATGCATTCTGAGATCGTCCGGATAAATTCTCGCTGTCAAATCTCGCTAGCAAAAAAACTGTTTCAACTGATCAGGGAAAAATTAATTTAAAAAAACGGAATACGATATTTTAACCGTTCTTGTTTTAAATCCGACAGAAATGTTCCAGTTATAAGCTGAAAAAATGAAAATTATAGAGTTGTTAGCACCTCAAATGCGAGAATTTGAAGAAATCCTTACTAAAAATTACCATAAGAGTGACTATTATTGAAAAATTTCTCAAAAGTCAGTAAATTATGTTGGAAATTTAAAACAAATTTCATTAGAACAAAAATTGTTTGCTCTATCCGATGGTGCATTGATTGTTTTTCAACAATCATTAGAAAAGATACTACAACCGGAAACGTGCCAAAAATGACACAAAACATTAAATAAAAATAATTCTGGATTAAATTTTAAAATTCTGGCTTCGAGGTGCATTGAGTCACCATTACGATTACCTGTGTACCAAATTTCATGGTTGTAAGTGGACATCGCACACACGCAAACAATGTGTTTAATAAGTAGAATTTGAATCTACTGCAACAAATGAAGGAAAGAGCGCTTCCTCCAAAATACTCTTACAGTTAGAGTATGCTAGAGTTATGTGAATTAATCCGAATTAAACAGAATATAAATTATCAAAATGAAAATTTTTAAGTGCTGAATTCCGATCTCATATTTTTCTGAACTGCCATCTTTGATTTTGTTTATGTGCATCACTACATTCTACTTACCTATGAAGTTCACGGAGAAACAAATATTGCTTTCTTTGCCAACCTTCCGAGGTCTAGCTGCGTAATACAGCATATATATTAATACCAATAATCAATAGAATGTATTCCGACCATTTATCATTTCCAGCGCAAGCACCAAGGTGAAGACTTCATTTACTGATGTACTTATTTATTCCCTCTTTCAGGATTCTGTGAACAAATTATGGCAAGTCATTTATCATTCTGATTCAAGTACCTAATCTTGCACTTGAGTTAAATGAATATAAGTTTGTGTGTCTGTTCGAAAAATTATCTTAATTAAAGTGCTTTCAATAAAGTATAAGTAAATAATTCCACTTATTTTCTTTCTCGGTACACTAGAACCTCGATTATACGGGCTGATTGGAACCGTAATCACTTTGGATAATCGAAAAATCGGTTAATAGAGAATAAATTTTAAATCACGACTTCTTAACTGTTGGTAAAATTTTCCTATATCCTTTATTTGAGATTATAAAAAATAGTCTGCAAATACTACCACGCATTAGCATTTTAACAAACTCTTTTACCATTTATCAACTGTTTAAGGGAATTTTTTAAAGCAGTTTTGATAAGAGTATTCTCGAATATTTCTATTTTTGGCAGTTTCCTTTGCATTCTCAGTGATTATTTAAGAATACAACAACATGAAACTTTCGAAACATTTACAGCGTCATTTCGTCAAGAAAAAGAATGGAATTTGCTTTCTCACCACTGTTAAAGTGCTTAAGAAACAAAGTGTTTCTATTTTATGCTCAAAAGAACTTCTTGAATCATTAAAGATCACCTCCCGAATATGATCGACTACATGCTTTCGCTTCGTGAAAATTGGCTCTAGTGCTAACTTTAACATCCAAAAATGGCTGTTTCTAAAGTGCATTTTCTTAAGTTCCAACATGCAAATTGAAAATTCAAAATTGAAATGATTTTGATCAAAGAAAATATTTATGTTCTCATTGAAAATGAACCACCTGAGACAAAACCTGCTGATTAGCTACAACGTGATCAGAATGCCACAACGCTGTTAATTTGCCTATTGAAGACTATAAATCATGCATTTAAATTATCAGAAAAAACTCAATGTAGTCCCACATTAAAGAAAATTTATCAGTGATCAAATGTAACGAGAAAATTATTCTTACTTACAAAATTATACAACATGAAATTAGATGAGGGTGGTAAAATGAAAAATCATACTATGAATTTTATGGAATTAGTTGATAATCAACGTGCTATCGGTGAAAATACAGATGAATCCCATATTTCAGCATTACTTTTACAGAGCTCTTACGTTCGCTACCTACAAGTTATGATAACTGTTAGATTGCAAAAAAATGCATCTACATCATTTTTCGATTTTATCAGTATTTTTAAATATTTGAATCTTCGCCACCAAAGTTTCTTTCGTATCGTGTGGCATCTCTGGCAACTTTTGAAATTTAAGCGGTAATTTTTAACAGTTTTATTAAATATCTAAATTTTTCTTAATTAATCTTAGTAATCTACTTAAATATTATTTGTCTTAACTTTTTATGTCTTTTCATTTAATATTTCAAGTTAATTAAATTATAAATCAAATTTATTCAACGGGTCTATTTACTCGCCAACTTGTTCCGCGGATGATTTTTTTTGTGTAAAAGGGTTTAAGCGTTGCCTCTCTGGAAGTTTTCCTTTGACTGAGTGAGATTGCTGTCTTTCTCTGAAAGTAACCGACGCACGTCTGGAGGTTCTCGAGACCGTTGGGATTTTCCCTTCGGTTCTCGATCTCTCAGGCGTGCATACAGTAGAATAAATCTGCTTTGTAAAAAAAATCTACCAAAGATCTACAACAGTGGATTACAAAGGAATCAACAGGCGGCTTATGCTGTGAGATCCGACTTCCCTTTCTCTAGGGCTAATTGAGTTCATGATGAACTGCAGCTGATTTCTTACATTGGTAATGGCATTTTTTATTATACGTATGTCTACTCTTCTAAAGAAGTTTGCAAAATAACTGTGGTATAATGTGCATTTCATATAGTGAACAGCAGTGATGACTTCTAAAAATGGAAAGTGGTGTGATATGATGGAGTAGAGATGAAATGACAATATTTCACATCACTGTTCCTGATTGATTTTTATTAAATCACCTGTGGATCATCTCGAAGATTGCTGTTTGCGAGATTTTTCATTTTACCATTTTTGTAATTTGAGAAGGAGAGATGCTACTTCTGAAATCCGTGCTCCAATTTTATATGCAAGAAAATCTGTCGTGACAAATGCTAATCATAGAAAACTTGGTTTTCTATTCCAACATCAGCTCCAAGTGAAAATTTTAAAAAAATCTTCAAGTGTGTTATACTGATTTAATATCCTTTTTCGTGACACAGAATATCACATGTGAACATTGAATATAATGAATAAAATCAGTTCAGTTCATACAAGGGCACTTCATTGTAAAACTGTCTTATCTCTTGAACAATTTATTTTGAATTTCATAATGGCCGTTATGGAAGGTATTCGTTTTTGCATTTACTAATTTGGTAAAGAATGGATATCTGTTTTTCATTATCTGTACTATCTTTTATACTATCTGTTTTATCATTGTGTGATTTCATAAATTATATTATGTTGTGTGCATCAACAGTAAAGTTTGTTATTTTAATATTCTTATCTTAAAAGTATTGGCAGTTTAATATTCTTCAAATTGTTAATAAAAGATATTTGAATTTAAAACTTTGTTTTTCTTTAATATTTAAATTATTTTGTTCAGCGCAATGTACAAAAATGTTTCCAGCTATGCCTGCATCTTCGGCCAATAGACAGTAAAGGTAGGTGCATCCGTAGGTAGAGAAGATTGTAAATTGTTTGTGTTTCATATTTCAGCACCCAGCATTGGTTTAAAAATTGATATATTAATCTAATTTTATCAATAGGGCACCAATCTAGCATTAGCGTTTTATAATTAGCATTCTAAGAATTAACAATAACATAATTACTTCTCTTGGAGAAAAACCAAGACATGAATTTAGTACTGGTATTATTATAGGCAAATTAAATGATTAATAGGATAAAGAATTGGATTGGTTTATATAGAAACATTTCAAAACAAAATTTCTAACAGCCGTTTTTAAACACAAAATAAAATAAAATAAAATAAAATCAGAGCCTAATAGAGGAAGTAAATTCTGAACCTAGTGCCGAATGAAAAACATGTGGAGTCTGAAGGCAGTCATTTTAAAAACAAAACTGGTAATCAACGAAAATATCTCAACAGAAATCCTGCGAAGAATAAACAACACAAATCGCTTATTTATTACCTAAACCAAACAAAAAGATGAAAAAAGAAATAAATCACAAGAAATAAGACACCCGAGATTTTTTATTTGGCAATAAAAAGAAAACAAAACCTAATTTAACGATTGATTCCGGCAATAGTCGTCATATATTTAGAGATAAACTGTACTTTAAAGAATTAAAATAACAAAATAATAGTTGTTTGATAGTTGAAGATGGCAAAAGATTAATAAACATCGAGGAATAGGGAAGATTTTCCTTGGAACCTGATCTTCATTCTTGTTGATTCTACTTGCGATTCTTTACATGTGGTGTTATTTTGTTCGTGTAATAAATCTCGTTATTATCTTAAACAGTGCTCATCATTTTTGAATACTTTTTGAAAGAGAATGTGAAAATTAAAATCGAATAAATTAAATCAGCATTTAGTCACATATACACAAGTAATACTTTACAAAATTACATCAAAAGAACTTTGTCGAATAATCCCAAATATCAATAAAAAATCCGAACTTCAAAAGTATCAAAAATTTGATCAAGCCGAATCAAAATAATTAATTAATCAGTTCTGCGTAACCCTACAAACACATAACAGTGCCCAAAAATGACATAAATTTAGTTTTAAACTCAGAGTAAATAAAAATAACTTAAATCTGCAATTACACACCCCAAATAAAATTAAAAGAATGTTACAAGAATTATACAAAAAATGGAATTCCACCAGCTTTAATGGCGTATTTCGATTAGTTTGATGAGAGTTAAATCAATGTTTAGTAGATTGAACCTGCCTCTCAACCTATTGTGGGGAAAATCAGAAGTCTATCCTTAAAAGTTTTAAGTTTATTTTCTTGTTAGTGGAAATGGTGTTCATCTAAAATATTTCGTTGAACTATTCCAGCTTTTTTAAAAAAGAATTCTCAATAAAATGTATTTTCTATTTACAATTTTTCTCTATTTATCAAACTCCAGTTTCTTACATGGACCTTTTACAGGTGTCACCTTTTCTCAAAATTATAATTTCAATTAGCTTTTGTGTTCCACTTCAGGACATTTTCATTCAGACATTTTTATTCATTTATTATTGGATTATTGGATATGCAATGCTATTCTCTTCTTTATTTTCTGTAATGATCTATCCTATTAAAATTCGAAGTTAAACAAACATATGTATCTATGTCTTCCTATTTTCTCACGAACCACTGAATCTTGAAACTAGCCGTAAGTAAAGAAAGATGGAAAATAATCCAAGGAATCCATTTCGACTATTTAAATTCCGAAATTGTAATTAGTTAAAAAGATATTAATTAAAAACATCAAAATGAATGAATTGACATGCTGCCATCTATTGGCAGCATGGTGAATTCATTACCAGCTGATTCTTTTTCCCCCCTATTATTAGTTTTCGCATGCGGTGTTGCATTTTTTTTTATTTATTTAACGGAAGTTGGTATTTCTTTTTGAGCGAGCTTCTCTGTTTGGATTTGTTAACAATGGAAAAAAAAATCGTTTCCATGCTTTTTTTCTATCTTTTTTTGTATTAAAGTGTTTAATTTCGTTTGTTAGGGAAAGTAAGTGACAATATTTGTTTATTGTAGAGAAAAACGGAGACGGCGCATATGAAAATATATGGGTCCCAAGGTCTCACGTGACCTCAATTCTCTCCACCCGGGAATTTCCTATTATTCGTGATAGCCCGTGCAACGCTGGGTCACACAGCTAGTATATATTATAATTTGTTACAATTTGTTTTTTTTAATAAGGTGCACTACGCCTTAAATATAAGTATTTGATCTTCTTCCTTTAAAAACTGATATAATAAACTTTATATAAACGGGGGAATGGAAGGAGGTCAACGAATTCTTTATATTTTTACTACTTCCTGAATTTTTTTTTTTGAGGAAATTGATTTTTTCTTGAAAACTATATTACCGTTGATGGGCTAGAAAAAAATTTTCTACCCGCTACTAGATGCATGTCATTTGCAGCCTTTTTATCTTTCAGTGGATTATTTACCCATAGATTAAACTGTATGTCAACATTGTAACATTTTTAATACTCTTTCATTAATATATATTAAATTATATAAACATAAAAAATTAGACATTGATATATATATATATATATATATATTTATATATATATATATGTATACACTCTGTCCCAAAAGTTTATAGTCTGTAGTAAAATATATGTTTTAGCAAAACAGAAAGGCCAAACAAACACCAATTACAAATGTGTTTATTCAAACCACGTGCGACTTGCGTTCAACGAAATATTTAGAAAAAATAACAATTTGCATTTCAATTATATAACAAAATTGAGATATTAGGTGTTACAAAAGTTTATAGAAAATATGAAATTTCAACAAAAATGTTCTTAATAGTTTAAAGGCTTTCCATTTTTCAGTATGACATTGTATGCACGTTTTTCCATCGACATAATTAAGGCTTGTAATATCTCTGGTTCCAAGTTGTACCATGCAATTTCACTGGCTTTCTTCAAGGCATTCACTAAATAAAATTGCTCTCAATTCTCATATACCTTCCGAGACATAATGTTCCACACATCCTCAATTGAGTTTAGATCAGAGCTCATCGATGGCCACTCAAGAACAGTAACATTTTTTTAGTTTAAATAATTTTTCATAGTACACGATAAATCATACTTTTAGAATGATTTAAAAGTTTCGGTATTTCCTTAACAGTCTTACCTAGAAATTTCAAATAAAAAATTTTACTCACTTCTTCATTAGAGAGCTTCGAAGCTTTAGTCATCTTGAAACGCGGAACAAACGACCGCTTTCCTTTTCTTACAACGTATTTATAAGGCTCCGAATCGACGTCATGATTACGATACCATGTTTGCATAAAATTGCATTTGTCTATAAATTTTTGGCACAGGTTATTTATGTTTATTCTACGATTTACAAATTAGCATTAAATAAACGGGTTGGAACTACTGTTTTTTCAATATAATAGACATAACATATCTATACAGTAAGTTACATCGAAATACATCATGTACAACAAAAAATATAAGCAAAATAGAAGATTCTATAAACTTTTGGGACAGAGTGTGTATATGGCTTCGTATCGACTAGTTAGAACCACCGATTTCGTAGCCAATATGACAACTCGAACAATCAAGAAAAAGGATCCACTAGCCTCTATCCCTTCGGCTCGATTGTCGACGTAATTGCTTGTATTTGCACCTGCCACACGAGTTTTAAGAAATCTAACAATATCCATCAAAGAAAGTGTGATTTTCATGCAAATATATAAAAATTTGTGTTTTATTTTCATCGTCACTGATTAATGAATTATAAAAGCAAGCTAAACTGTCAATTTCTTTTGAAGAATTCCTGTTATTGAATAAAAGGTAAACGCTGCCTGACAAAGATAAAAGTATTAACAATTCCTTAATCCCGAAAATTCTATGAAATCAACGTCAACAAAGGGACGTGATGCATTTTTTATTAAAATTGTCTTTTAATCCCTCGATAACTATACAAATTTTTAAACAGACATTACTGCAAGGAATAAAATCATAAAATGCATCGCTACTCTCGAAGTTTCCAGAATTACTAATGTGTTTTTTAGGTAGCTTAATCACTTTGCAGGATGAAATGTGAAAACAAATAAGTTTTGAATTATGGAAGATTTGCATTTAAAAACCCATCGCACATCTCGCTCTAATTATCGTTACTTCACTATCCTTCGTTTTGAATAAATCGAAAATATTTTTATCAATAACGGTACGAAAAATTCACATGCCTCCCAAGTGAAAGCGCTAAAGCGACAATCGGTAAAAGATTTTTTGTTCCGCTCTTCAAAAGAGTGAGTTCATTTTTCACATATCGTAATGAAGTGTGAATGGTTCCAATTTTTAATGCTATGTTAAAATATAACCAATGAAATCAATCAAGATTTTGCAGAATATTTTAATAATAAATTATTTTCTTGTCTGTGTTAAAACACAAGTGTTGAGTGGATAAACTTAGATAATGTATATGCATTATATTCTTTTCTTAATTCCTCTTCAGGCAACCTGATTTTTTTATTACTTTCAAGTAGGTTAACTCAAGTAACTATTTTATAAATTTCTATTTCGTACTGAACGCAGCTTTACTAGTTATCTCTTAGCTATTTTGAACTGAGAAAGTTTTATAAATGTTCAAGCTAATATCTTTATCAATTTTTATCATTGATTTTTATTTATTTCTTTATAATATTTTTTTATCTTTAGATATACATACATATTATACATATCACATTTTTATAGATATCGATATGCATCATTATATAATCTTGCCTTTAGATAACATTGAAAAATTATCACAATATTTTTTCTCTAAATATGCATGATATCTTCATTTTCGGCCGCGATGATAAAACATAACGGTAAAATATCCTGTGTATAACTATTATATACATTTTAACATATTTTGTCTCATATCTTCATTTCAGACAGCAATGATAAATCACCCAGATATAGCATTTTATACAGAGTTCAATATACCGGGAGATCCAAAAGTCAGGTTGAAATTTAAAAATTAAAAATTAAAAGAATAGAGAGAACAAAGATGAGGTTTTCGACGAGCTAATGGGAAAGAAGAGTATTTTTTAATGAGAAACGAAAAAAAAAATTGAATAAATCTATATTTAACTAACAGATGACTTTCAACTTACAAGTAAGCTTACAACTGTTCAATGTGCTGCCTGGCATTCATCAACACAGCTGTCAGACGAGACACAACACTGATCATAGCGTTAAACAGCATTAATTGCGGTATGGCGCAACATGTTGGAAATGATGGCGGTTTGTCTCGTCACACTTTTGACTTCAAAAATCTCCTCAACCAAAAGTCCCAAAGTGTCAGATAGGAAAATCTCGGAAACCATGAATGTGGAAAGGATCGTCAGAACAGAACATAGTCTACAGATGGTTGATAAAACTGCAAGATTAATACAGTTTTCCAGGCGAAACTTCTGGATTTGAAACACGTAACAGACCATGTGACCAGTCTCCCTCACCAGCAAATCACCATTCTACTGGACAATCAGGCGAGAGTCCAGACGGCACCTAACGCAAGAAGAAGAAACACAACAGCTAGAGAAATCTTCAAGAGTCTTTTCACCAAGACATATATACAATTATTGGATCAAAGCTCACATGGGCTACGACGAAAACGAGGAGGCGGACAGATAGGCAAAAGAAGCTGTGGAGTCTGATAGGCTCCGATATCCATCTTGAAATCAATTTTAAGGAAAAATGATGGAGGACTGCCAATCAGACTGGGAAGATGAAGATACTGGGAGGTCCACATTTAACATTCAACCATGCTACTGGAAAAGGAAGAAATCCTGTGTTTTTACAGGACACGGCCCATTTCCCTCGTACCTGAGAAGGTTTAACCTCGCCCTAGCAATTGCCCATGTGGAAACACAAACGGCACTTCTTTGCATTATGCGACAGAGTGCATTCTTACTGCATCCTTCCACATGACTAAACGGCACAGCAACATGAGTTAATCTGGTTGTGCAATGCCGCTTCCAACAAAGGCTCCCGACTTAAAATCCAACGATTGCTACACCATCTTAATGATTCTCAAGAGCTTCTTCGTAAAAATCCATGATCATCTTTCACTTCAAGCCTTTTCCATTACCTGCAAGCCGACATATGGAATTTTTTACGCCCTCTTCGTCGGAGTGACAACGCACCTGAACTGTCCTCCGCTTCCACACAGAAGAATTTCCACTCTATGGAGGAAAGAACAATCACCAGAACAGACACACATGTGCTTAAACACTTGCATTTTAGTTAGTTTTTGTAGACTTCTTTATTTTATTAGGTTTTTTTTCTTTTTCTCTCTTGTTTGTTGATATTGTACATTTCATACTCATTTTTCTTTCATTTTTACAGTTTTTGTTTGTGTATGGTTTTATATGATACTCCCCTTAGTTTCTTGTATATTATCCCAGATTTTTAGCTTTGTATTTTTGTAACTTTTTCCATCTCTCTGCCTTCGCCATTATTTACTAAACAGTTAAGAAGCGTTTTCCGTTGTCTCTTCCACTTCATGCCCGCCACACTGTTGAAGTAACCAAAAGGTTATAGTCGCAGGGGCAATAAGTGGTGTTCTATTCTGTGAAAGGATCGGTTGGTAACACGATACTCCACAAAGATTGAGTGGAGCAGGCATTACACAGGTACAGAGGTATGTGGTGCTGCTCCTTCTTGTATAAAGGTAACTGTGTACAGTGCGTCTCGGGTTGCAGTTCTGAGATGACGTTGTTCTGTAACAATGCTTCATAGCACTCACCAGTGACAGAAGCTGTTTTTAAACACGCCCCTGTTACTTTCTAGAAAAAGCTGGGCCAATTATGAAATCAGCGGTGGAGCCACACTAGACATTATTTGGCGAAAACTATTCGAGCTTTCTATTTTTGCTTTCATCACAAAAAATCCGGCTTCTTTTGCACCCGTTCGGTGAAAGTCGCATCTTTTGATCTTGATTCGTTGTCAGATTATCAGTTTTTGAAGTTTTTCTTGACTTTTGGATAATCCGGTTTTTTCATGTATCTTTTGATTCCATCTTCATTTTCAACAACAAAAATAATTCACTACATATTTTTTAAATTTTATGTATAATATATTTCGATCTATTTTGTCACAAACTCAAAACTTTCGGCAGCAATAATGCAAATTTCTCACTAAGCATTCACACTATGATCAATTACACTGTAAATAATTTTAACCGCTTTTTATTGTATATTAAAGTGGTATTTCTTATTATTTTCGTATCTTGGACTCTGATTTTAAATTTTATGGGAGGAAGGGAGCATTGTTTCTCATCCTTTCTTGAAATGAAAGATAAAAAATGTCTTTTTGCGTTCTAAATTAAGATAACTATATACCCAAATGTTTTGTAGCATCATTTTCAAATTTATTTCATTTTTCATAACGTGACTGACAGATTTCAATATTAGTTAATTATGCGTCTTTGGAAGCATAGCAGCCGTATTATTTCAATACAGAAAAAATTACCAGTTTTATGCGTTCTTCTCAATGAAAGATTCTATTTCCTTTTCTTACATATCAGACAATAAAGAAATTTTGATAAGCAATAAAATATTTGCTGGTGCGTGTTCCTAGCTGCTACTTTGATTATGTTTTGAATAACATTAAATAATTAAACAATACTTCTTATAAACAACAGTCTCTACACTATGTAAAAAACATTCTTCTGTTACATTATGTAAGTGTTAGATATCTAATTATATCTTACAAAAACTGAATGAATAAAACAAATATGTCACTCTAAATAAAAATAACATTAATATTTATGTCGATATGCTTACAAGCATTAATAAGCAAATTCAAACATGTTTACCAATATCTCTTTTCCCTAGTTAAAAAATTTAATAAATTTGCATTTGCAGTTTTTCTATGGGTATCGGTTTTTTATAACTCTGCTAGTAACGGAAATATATGACAAGACGTCTTGCGAGATGTAAATCAATATATCCTTGAACCATCCATCACATTTTTCTATATTTTATCGAATATTGATCAAGTTTCGGTACAGAAATAGTGGAAATTGAAAATGAAAGTCTTAGTTTTTATGCTAATAAATCTTCTAATAATCTTTCTAATGTAGAAGTGTAGATCAGAATTTTAAAATCAATTTAATATTTAAACTCTTGTTCAATACATTTATTCAATTTCATTACGATAGAAATCATTTTTAAAAGTCACACTGCGTGTGGGTTAAAACCATGTCATGACGACATGATATTTTAAATTTAAAACTAGAGAAAATAATCTAATCTACTAGGAGTTTAAACCCCCTATTCGCTCCGCTCGTCAACCTCTGAGAATCACATTGTGATTCTTTTGGGATCACTATGTGACCCCAGCTCGCTTCGTTCGCTCGCCGTACAGTTATAAGTGTCTGCTAATAATAGGAAATTATAAATAAATTAATTACTAAAAGTAAATTTAAATTATTTGAAATACCATGAATTTTAACATTAATTTTTCATCAATAGCTGAAAACTGAATCATCAATTTCTAAAATTAAAATTTTACCTTTATACCATATTTATATATATATATATATATATTGTAAGCGTATTTAATATTATGCCTGACAAAAGCACGACTGCAACATAATTATTGTATATCAGTGTATGATAGCAGGTAAGTGGCAACAGTAAGATGTGTGCTACTTTGAATTTGATTTTTAGAAATAGTCTAGAGAGAGAGAGACGATTACGAGAAGTGTTGAGTACGGTACGATTGAACGGAGTTACGTTGTATGCAGTTACGAAGTGAAATGGTTGTGCTTAATAAATGTTGTTTTGTTTTAAAAGAAGTCTTATGAATGTCAATCGAGAAGCCAACAATATGTAAATGTTAGAAAGAAATTTGAATGCCAAAATGTATAATTATAAGATGTTTGCAAATAAAAAATGTTTTCATCAAACTGAAATCGGGCACTTACGACTTCTTGGTACACACAACTGAATATTACTTCAATAGTGTCATTAGCCCTAACTTCATTCCAACAAACTTCTAAATTTCCACTCTTCTCAATGAAATGTAGCTCATAATGCTTTGTCACATGTATGCACACTCACTGCAATAATTATTTTGCCAAGTAAGATATAACTTTTCTCTCTGGGTAGCTATTTATGTGTTAAAACCTCAGAAAATTTGAATTTTCGAAAAATGATTTAGCCCATTTCTCAAACTTTTAGTTTAAAAAGGACAGCTTAAGGTGAGAAATGACTTTAAACACGTTCATACTCACTATTAAAAATTTTAACCCATAAAAATTTATTATTTTTACCTTTATAAAGTTAACAAAGTAGCTTTTTTTCAAAGTTTCTAAAATTCTTGCTTTTTACACCACAATTTTAAACATGCTTTTTTCACTAAAATAATTATAAGAAAAGCTTTGCTGCAGGGATGAAACAACAGAGTCCTGTCATAGTTCCACAATTACGTTCCTGTAGCTCGGAAACTTCGCTCCGTACATAAAAACGACTGACTCTATTTTGTTCATTCCGATTGGGTCGTCTTAGGGAAGATTCCTCAACAGTTTAATTTATTCATTTAACCTATCTTCTCTGTTTCGACGATTTCGATTTATAGTTGAAACTGCCCAACTTAAACTCATTTTGAAAAATTTCGTTATCTCGATTCGAATTTCGTTCGCCGAATCGAATGTAAACAAAACAAATTTGAGAGCTGTCGCCAACCGCGATTGAGAAATTCGACCCTTTTTTGTCGCCACGTAAGAGAATTATATATATATATATATATATATATATAGAGAGAGAGAGAGAGAGAGAGAGAGATGTTTTAAAAAACGAATGCTTTTATCTTCTAAATATCGCATTTACTAAATAAATTGACAAAACTAACTGTCTGTATTCGCTCATATATATCCGCTTGTGCTTATTTATATCAAAAATGAATTCGAACCGCTAGAAGTTTTAATTATTGCTCACAGAGGGTACAAAAATGAATATCTCGTGTCTCATGTATCTGTAATTAAATTAATACTATTTTTAATTTTTGACTAATGAGTTTAAATTGTATATCAAATGTCATGTTATTTTCTATCTAATAATTAGGTTTTATTTTGCAGATCTTCATATCTTTTCCAATTTTTTTTCCAAACTCTGGATTCAAACATTCATTCATACTTGCAGTGATGGAATTTATCTCTCAAAGTGCATGACTGCATAAGAGACTTGTATTAAAATGAATTCTTATGCGTTTAAAATGTCACATTTTTATGAATAATTTGTCAAGTCTAATTTGTTTTATACTTTTAAAACGCCTATGTAGTGCTTTAAAGGCGTATTTCTGTCACTTTAATTGGAAAGCGTGCAATAATTCCCCCCCCCCCATAAAAAATTACGGAAATTTCTTCTCTTTTATGTATTTATTTCTGATTTTGTAGAGAGATATTTTGGTATTTTTTTATGGCTAATCTCCCTCATAACGTAGCATTGATGGACTCTAGATGTTTATTTTCTTACTTCTAGTAATTTTTTAAATCTAAATAAAACTTGGTAGTATTTTTGTTTTAATACCTTTTCATATTTTAAAAAAGCGTGTCTAAAAACTATTAGGGATATTTTGGTAATTCATCTTTCTTTGCATCTTAGTCGTTTTGTTTTCTTACCCTGATACGATCATGATTCGAGTGAAATTGAAATTCAGTTAAAAACTCAAAAACTCCATCAACACACTTTTATTTTAGAAAGCAATCTAACATGAAAAAAATTAATGCTTCTTACTAGGTATTTGTTTTCAACATCTCGTGCCTTACATCACTTATGAACTGTTATGCTATTACTGCTGCTATGTTACTGCGTTGAAATTGTTTGGAATCAATTACTTCAAAATATATTGTTCCAATAACAACTGTAGAAAGATAACGGACTTTTTCTTTAAAACTGAAGGTATCATTAAGCTTTATTTCTCTTTACGTATAAATAAGGAGAAGCCCTTTCAATGCATTTTCAATTTTTGATTCTTAAGATTCAAAGGTATGTAATTTAGTTTAATTTAGTTGCCATAATTGTTTTTGCAATGTTGACGACATCAGATTTTTATTGCTCCAGCAGGAAGGGTTTAAAATAGAGAAATAATGCATTCATTACGTCATACTACATTTTATTATCAATTTATTTTATTTATCAAACTCCGATTTTGCCACATATCTTTAGAAAACTGAAAATCAATGCCATCGCCTCCTTTCCCTCTCCCCCTCGTTTTACAGATTTTCTCAAGTTGTATTTTCTTAATTGGTGTAGCACACCAAAAGAAGTTGTGTGGGATTAGAGCCTTCCGTTAATCTTTTATAAAAGAATTATATAAAGGATGTTGTAATCAAGGAGATCAAGAAACTGTTGTTATTTGTTACAACTTTTCCTATTTCTATAATAAATTTTCGAGTCATATGAACTTTTTCGCTGAAAACGCTATTATAGATAAATCTTTTTCCTATAAAGATACAACGGAGAGTTGGGTAAAACAGGGTACCCTTCATTCTGGTGTTATTCAACGGGATTCAACAAATTTTTCAACGGGACTATTTCCTCGCCATCTTGGTTCGCGTAGGTTTTTGGCGTTATTAGGTTGGCGTCTGTCACTGGAAACGTTTTCCGTTATGTATTTTTTAGAATTCCTTTGTGCTTCTCTGAACGAGTGAGGTGTATTTGCAGCTGCGGGTCCCAGGGCCGTTTAGGCTTCTGGGGGCTTTTGGGCCTTCAGGGAGCTTGTCATTTTTTATATATTCTTTTTTCGTTGGAGTTTAAGATGAACGAGTTCGATTCTCCAACAAGTTTTTTTGGTGAGGTGATGTGATGTTTGATTCTGCGAGTTTGAAATCTTCAAGATTCTGCGAGTTTGAAATCTTCAAGCTGTGAATGGTGTCATCCAAAATTTTCATCTTTTCATCTTTATTCATGTATGAAATGGAGGCAGTTGTGACAGCTTTTGGTGCTAAAATTTGCGCTATACAAATCAGTAGCTAGAGTTCACTGAATACTCAACCTCAAGCCCTGCACTAGAAATGATCAGGTTGCAAATTCTTCAATAGCCTGCCCTGCAAAAATTATTTACGTTAACAGTCTTTAGATGGAAGTTTGCATGGAAGCTTATTAGTGTACCAATAATGCGACTGAATCACCTCAGTGCTGATATCATAATTTTTTGATATAGCCATTTCTCCGAATTTTTTCATACAACGTGTGTTTTAGTAAGTTTTTCACAAGCAAACAAAGACTGAGATGTGCTTTGTAAACGTAAAACAATTATTTTTCTGCAGAATCAAAAAGGTGTTCCTTGAAGTTGTTGTTTATACCTAGTATACTCATTACTATATTTTTTTCTAAGCCTGCAGTGCTTTGTAATATGTGTAGCTACATATTTTTTTATTTTGGTTATTACATTTTTTATTCATGTGCATCATCTTGTATATGTAGAACTCATGGCAGTGATAAAAGTGATTTAATTCTATTCTATAATAAAAAGATTTAAATTCAAATATTTTGATTATGTTTTAATATCTCTAATTTGATTTCACAATCAGCAATGTACTACCCTATGCAAATGATTTAATTTAGTGGCTAGGTTTTTCAGGTCTGCAAAGGTAGGTGATTTATATGAGTATTGCTAGAATTGCTTATCATTGTGTTATATATTTCAGTACAGAGAATTGATTAAATAATTGATATTTATATATTAAACTAAATTTTAACATTGGGTACCTGCCTTGCTTTAACGTTTTATAATAATCCTAGATACCCCATCCAATAATACCTCTCACTGCTGTTTGATCCAGTCTTTCGATGTACGTTTTAGGGATAATATACATATTTCAATATGCTATTAAAAGTGCTAAATAAGGAAATAACAATGTCTTTGTTAACTCTTGTTAAATCTAAAAAATAGTCAAAAAATACAAAAATTGAAATTTTTTAGAAAAATAGTTCATCGTGTGATCCTACAAAAAATAGAGGCCGCAGTGGCCTAGTGGTAAGGTATCGGTTTTGGGGTCGAATGGTTCCAGGTTCGAAACCCGATTCCACTCAAGATTCGCCGTGTATGGGGCCTGTTGTACGTTAAATCATACGTAGTGGCCAATCCTCCCCCCGCTGGTGTAGCGTGTAAGTTTGGAGAGGGGATGTCAGCTCGGGTGCCGTCCTCGTCATCTGACTGCGGTTCGAAATTACGATGTCAGTCCCAAAATAGCCCTCGTGTTGCTTCAAAACGGGACATTAATATAATTACACTAACTAAACCAAACCTACAAAAAATGTCCTACGGTTAAATGTCAGCAGTGACGCTCAACTTCTTGGAAACAAGCAGTGCTATAAAATTATTACTATAATAAAATTTTTAAATATTTTTACCTTCAAATAGTCCAAATTTGTAGTTGTAATTATCCGAATTGTAGTTCAGAAAATTTTAATCCTTTTTTACGTGAGTGACTTTTAACAACAGATATCGAATATGTAGTAACCAGCCAAATTCCCGTTGAGCCAACATGAAAGTGAATCCGAACCCTAAAATCAGCCAATGCAAAATTGTCGTAAGAACGCGAAAGCCAGCCATGAGTAAGATTGAAAGGGGAAAAACTAAATTAATTAGACTAACGCAAAACAAGAGCATCTGAAAATACAGTTCTGGCTAAGTTCTAAGACAAACAGAAAACTATTCACCCTCGTCCATTATGTTACTTGTTGTACGCAATGAGTGACTGTTAGTGCTTTCCAAAACTATTTGTTGTGGAACCCCATCCTCTCGTCTGTCTTTCTTTTTCATTCCTTTCTCGTTTTCATCTTTTTTCGTTGATAATCGAACTCTCAGATGGAGAAGTAAGCAAATAAGAATAAAAACAAAAATACGAGTTTTTAAAATATATTTAGTGAGTTCTATAAATCTACAGACCTAACGGACGAGTAGCCACTGCTTTTAAGTAAATCTTAATAATATAAAGAGGAAATAATTCAGCATTCTTGTTGAGTGTTACGCTATTTTCTTATTATACCATAAATTTTCATTTTCTCAAGTTGTCTGTCCATTCTATATTAAATCGTTAGTTGCAACAATCTGCAAATGAAACTGAGTAGCAGTATGTGTCATTGGTAATTTTTTTTCAATCAATAATGATTGGGTGATGTACTACTTGACAAATATTTGCATGTCGCTGTTTTTCTGTGTTGAATAAATTTTCATTTCTGCAATAAACATCTCCATGTAAATTTGCGAGCAGCCCTTTGAAATTTAAAAAGTAACATATGTCTGTATGTTCAACAGAGCATAGATGAGGGTAAGGGAAACATTTCACTTATTGATACTGTTACGAACATGGAAAGTCGCTTCCCAGCAATGTTAGTCTGATGGTTGGGAAGAGAATTTTACAAGGTTAAGCATGGAGTGACGGAAAGCGTCTGTTACAGGATCCCTGACTTGGCGACGAACGTGGCGACTTTGCGAAAAATTTGGCGACCTTGGCGACAAATAAATGATTCCAGAAAATGCAACCCTTTTCTCGATATTTCTATTAGGAATACACTTAGGAATTTCTAGGGAATACACTTGAATACACGAGAAGAAACTCCAAGTCGTTCCCAATGGATCAACACTGCTCCTCTGATCCAGACGCCGTCCTTATATACTCTCTCCGACAGGCCGTGACGTCACATGGAGTTTTCTCGTGTATTCAAGTGTATTTCCCTTTCCTAATAGAAATATCGAGAAAAGGCTTGCATATTCTTGAATCACCTATTTGTCGCCAAAGTCGCCAAATTTTTCGCCAAGTCAGAGATACCGGAACAGGCGCTTTCCATGAAATTCTCTTCCCAACCATCTGACTAACATTGCTGGGAAGCGACTTTCCATGTTCGTAACAATACTTTTTCTCTACGGGGAACTTAAAAAAATTTAATTTTTTTGCTTTTTATATTCAACTTCGACAGAAGCCAAAGTGTTTTCACATAAATTTCTACCTTATTTGATGGAACTTTGTAATTGGAAGTATATGTCTATGTGCATTATTTAAGGAAATAAATGCTTGTTCAACTTTTTTCGGACAACCTGTATAAGTCTTTTCTTAAGTAATTGAATACATTTAGTTTAAATAATGTTGATTGATATTTAAATAATCTCTTCAATCTTTGATTGATGGGTATGTTTTTATCTTAATTCTCATGTTCATATATTTTTATTTCTTTGGACCTACTGATTTAACTAGTTTCAAGAATTCAATTTGCCTGATAGTTGGGGAATTTATTTTTGAGGCATCTTCTTGAACATAGATGCTTGAAAATTTTCATAACCCAAATGAAGACAACTTTACTTTACACTACGACACACCTCTGACTCCAGAGATAAAAATATCCGGTTTGCAGTTTGGATGAGCGTTCGCAGAAACTTCATTAAACAAAAAAAGGGTTATATAAAGTGTTTTAGAAGGTTGACAGTGTTTTGCAAATATTATTTGTAAATATAATTTTTTCGTCAACAATTGCGGGTAAAGTTATCATTATTTACCCTGCAAATATTTACTTATATAGTTATTTCTACTTGAATAATTCATATAATTAGGAGTAATTGCTATCTTGGGAGAATTAAAAAAATACACTGTTCTTTAATACCTCTAACTCTTTTTTATGGTATTCACCGTTGAGGATATATTATTTTTATCGGTTTTTAACCATAAATTTAGAAACAAATTCGCGACAATTAAGAGATGCATAGTCAATTTTAATTGAAAATAGTAATCTTTACATTTAAAGATAATTATTATTATCCGTCGGAAATTCATGTTCTCACATTCTTACGTAATTTAACTTTTCAGATATGTCACTTTTAACAAAGAATTATTTTTACAGATTTAAGAAGATAAATGAAATATATCTAGGTTATATTCAAACACGATATAAATACTTAACAAAACATGATGAAATTGGAACGGCATGTCAGTATAAAATGAAGCAAATGAAACAAAAGCAACATAATGAAACAGCATTCCGATATAAAAAAAAGTAATTTTTTCTTGAAATAAAAAATGAGCATGTGTTTGCTTTAATTTAGAACGAAAGATTTTGAACTTTTAATGCTCTACCATATCACCGTTCATTTATTTTTGAAGCAAAACATTATTCCGCCCTTAAAAGCGAAAACGTAAAGAATAGCACTGATGTGAATAATGGAATTACAAAATAATTTCAGATAAACGAACTCTATTTTATTACTGTATTGTATGATCAAATCCCTGTGTGAAATTGGCAATAAATGTGCTGGAATTCGCACCAGTTAAGACTGTTTCTTCTTTATACTGAATGCATTTCTTTTCAAACAGACATGCAGTCTGAACACATTTTTCTTTTTAAAAAAGGAATGAATAGTATAAATGGTACGATCCCATTTTTACAGAGAAATAAGACATATTGCGCGGGCGAGAGAATGTCGGGATACGTGTAGAGAGTAGTCTTGATTTCTGTCGATGAGTTCAATATTTAGATCTGTGAGAGAAAATAAAGTTTTCACTATCTTCAGTCTCTGTAATTATTATTTCTTTGTGAGAGTCAGAAGTACATCTCGCTGTAATAAGGACAGAAGAAAAATCAACATTTATATAGTCTATATACACATCAATAGTCTGTACGATTTAAATCCTTTCATATACAGGGTTTCCACTTATATCCGTTAAACCCCTACTAACTTCTAAACGGTGATAGCTTCGGCCATAAAGTTGGTGTCTAGGTATAGTAAAAAGGCTATGAGCTACTCGATGAGACAACTTACAACGCCATCTATCGGCAAATTTTGGAATTAGCGGTTCTATCTCGAGAACGGTATAAGATACGGAAAAAAGTCATTTACAAAATTGTAGAGCTTCTTCGATTTAGCACGAAAAGACACATTGAATGCAATAATGCTAAGAACAAAACGTGTAAAATGCGCATTTGTTTGCTAGCATTTTCAGAAATTTTGACTGCACGACAAAAAAGAGAAAAATAAAAGGACAAAATGTTATGACACGAATAGAAGGAGAAAATGTTATTTTTCGGGCAAGAAATGACCTCATTATTCTTTTTCTTGTGGAAATAACTCAAACAGCAGGTGTATGGACCTTTCCGCCAACATTGCAGAACGTATTACTGTTGCTTGTGTTTGCGCACCAACTATATGCTAAAACGTGAGCAAAGTGAAATTTAAACAACGACTCAAATATGCATTTGGATGACGGAGAACACTTTGAACACCGAAAATAAAGGTATATTATGATAATTAATTGTTTTTTCTAGTTTTAAACCGTTTAGAGACGTAACAGTTTCGGAAATCGGGAACAAACAAATGTGCACTTTAAACGTTCATTTCTTCGTATTAAGTGCATAAGATATATTTTTGTACTAAATCGAAGAAGCTCTTCAATTTTGTAATTGACCTTTTCCCCGTATCTTGTACTGTTTTCGAGATAGGACCGCTAATTCCAAAATTTTCCGATAGATGGCGCTGTAAATTGTCTCATCGAGTAGCGCATAGACTTTTCACTATACCTAGACGCCAATTTTGTGGCCTAAGCTGTCACCGTCTAGAAGTTAAGGGAGTGTGAGGGATATAAGTGGGAACCTTGTATAGTGAATGAATGTCCGTAAGGACGTGTTAAATTGCTAGCTATTATTATTGTATATATAAGGAATTATGCTTTAAAATACAAAAAGTGCAACTTATTCCAAATATTAATGATTTAAATGTATTTACCTGTAATAAATAACAAAATATTCATTTCGTCGCTCAACAAGCAACACCACCTATCTCAATTTTTTAAAAATTCAAAGAGGAAGATTCTAATTAATTTTTTGCAACCAGCAACTAATATTTCTAAATTTTTTAAGATCTATTTTGAACGTGAGACAACATGTTTCAACCAGAAGTGAAAAAAAATTTAGAAGTATTTGTTATTGGGTTCAAAAAAATGAGATAGGTGGTGTTGCTTGTTAAACGAAGATTTAATAACGAATTAAATGATTATGATTAGCTAAGTGAAACGATTTCTGATGGAAAAGTTTCAGGCATACTCACGCTTCACCTTCATGTCAACGTTCTATTGATTTTATCTGAAAGCACAAATTGCGCATTTAGCCGTACATAATCTTTAACTCATCTGCGTTAAAATGCAAAGTGACTTGAAATTCTTTACATAATCATAACAAGATCATTTTCTTCATAATAAATTAACTATGAAAACAAAGTAAATAAGACTAACTATTATAATTAAATCAATGGTATTTTTTGATTTTCAGTAAATAATCTCGAATCTAATAATCTCTGTCTCTACTCAGAATTTATGTCATAGCTGTCGTTATCTGCAGTCTATAATTATTTTTAAAGCCATTCTTTATCAATTTTCTTTAATGAGTGAGTTGAAATGTATAAATATATATAATATAATGATCTTTAAATAATGAATTAAGTAAAATTAAAGTTACTGAATTATTTATTTTGTCATATATAAAATATATTTTGTTTCTTTTAAACGACAGAAAATAACAGAAGTGGAAATTAGTTTCATTATTAACTCATTACAAATTTGTTTAAATGCAAGTCCCGCAAAATTTTTCGTCTGATACATACAATGTAAATTAAGAAATTAACAATTTTTGAAAGGTGTGTGAATGTAATTATAAATATTAAACATGTTGAAACATCAGACTAAAGCAACAGCCATTGTACTATCAAAAATATACTTTATTTTAGATATCTACAAAGAAGTAGTTTAGTCGTTCAGAAAATTTGAAGAACCGAACTTTCAAGCTTGAAAAAATAAATCAATCACAACATCCACATTACGCAGTCTGTGTCTCCAGTAACAATACATAAAAAAAGTGGAAAAACCGTAATCATTTCACCATTTTACTGAAAACTGAAAACAATTCGTTACAGTGTAAATTCCGGAATGGATTTCACATATAAGACTAACAGATTAAAATAAATTATATATCCCTACCTGTAAAATCCCATGAACAAATAATTCAGTTTTCACAGCGTTCTTCATAAAAAAATCTGTATTATATACATTTTAGACGATGTTTTTTGTTAGTAACAATAGACGTAAAGGGTGAATCTAAAGTTCTTAGACAGACTTTAAGGAAATTTCAAATCTCAACGGACGATTCACTTTTACTTCTCTACATGTAATGGGAAACGCAACGTACGGCCGTTTCAGGGGTAGCTGCAACAATGAGACTATAACGAAACGAACAGGACGTCAAATGTTACAGGACACCAGGTTAAGATGAATATTTTTTTTTGGACTCTCTGAGAACACTTCTTGCCAGAATACACATTAGCTATTACTATTTACCTATACCTTTTCAAATGTGAATGTTGAAGTAGTTTCGTGGGCAATGTTGACATACTCGTCCGGTTTCTACGTTTGCGCGTGCCATTTTCCACAATGACAGGCTGACTAGTTCAGATGTTGATGTGGAAATCGTTTTATGCACCATGCAACTTTGTAATTCTTGGGTTCCGGACGACAGTAGATGCCAGTTCTACATAGTTACTACGCCGTGCCTTGAAAATGTAGACTCGGCTTTGAGAAAAGCCTAGATCGGAACATCTGCCTGAAGCTACCTTAGCTCAAACAAGCTGAGGCGGCTTACTTCAATGTCACAGGCATCCTTCTAGTGAATATATATTGCCTTTTCCGCTATATAATTCTTAGTAAAAATGACTTGACTAAGTATATTTTACCTTCCCTTAAAGTTTCTCAGACTTTTAACGTAGGATTTGTAACATTTTGTTTCGACAAATTTGATACAATAATGGCTCCAAATATAAATTTACAAAGAAGGAAACGCCAACGAGATGCCAAACGAGATATTAAGAAAAGAGATGTTAAGAAAAGAATTGTTGAAGCAGGAGACGCAACTAACTAGAGACCAAATTACAGTGTAGAGTGTCTTCGAGAAAAGCAGAGTAAAGAGACACGCGAGTAAATTAGTCCTACGCCTTTAAAATCAGCAGCTGTTTGAAAAACACAGCCTCCCGTCATTTTTTTCACTCACACTGAATTCAAAGACAAAGTATTTAAAAATAGGGCAAGTTCTTGCAGCATGCTCTTAAAAATGTTTCATCTTACAACGCAACATTCTAATCTCGTTGATTTAACCTTCGGTCGGGCACGGTACAAATGCAAACACGGTCACTCATCTGTGAGATTAAAAATTAAATGTTTGCTTAAGCTTAAGGGAGAGCTTTGTAAACTTAACTCTTCACTCATACAAAGCTATATTTGCGTTTTTAAATCACTTTTTTCTGTATTTCCTTGCATTTAAACTAAGAAAATTGAATAAAACTGGTCAGGGATACGAAACACCGTTTGAAACATATATAACTTCTGAACTCACACCAAAGATATTCAGTAGGATGAAGAACATCACCATTGTCCACATTTGAACATTTCTTAATGCAGTGAATGTTGCGCACAATTTATCAATCACATCAACTCCAGATTTAGCAACATTGTAATCCAAAGTCATTTTGGATTTTCCCCTATCTGATCATTCTGCATACTTGAAATTACAAGCGCATTTTTCATCTTTTTTTCTGCATATATAACACAAGATACTAAAGAGAAAAAAGTTACAGCTTACAGCTCTACATTGGTACCCACTAATTCAGTAGGGAATTGACGTTTGTTTCCCCATAAGGTTCCTTGGCAATGACAACTGTTTCCACTGCCTTCCTGCAAAAATTTGACATTTTGAAAAAATATATCGCAAATAGCGAACAATATCTTTGAATTAGGGCTGAGATAGGAATACAGACTTTTACAGATATATAGAAAGAAATATAGAGGAAAATGTTGAAAATTTTTTAATCAAAAATAATACATAATCGGGCGTAACTGGTCCACGAGATTAACGAGCCCCGACATATATCAAAAGAGCACTACACAAGAAACCACGATACCCTTGTGTAAATGCTAGGGAGCCAGGAAGTTACTAGATGTCCCGTCCCTTTCGTGGTAAAATCCGAGCTTGGTCACAAAATAAATATGGGTGCTTCATCTCACAGATCAAATGCCTCGACTGAAAATTAAGAAAATTCGTTATGTACTTAACTGAAAAAATGATGAGTATTTTAATAGTCAAAATTAAAACTTTTAAATAATAACGTCTCCTAATCACCGAGATTCAATTACTTGCTTTTCCGAATTGCCGTCGACAAAATTAATATTGTATATGATTCTCGACGTTGTCTACATATATTTTATTTACAGCAGAAACTAATATACTTCCTGAGCAATGTAGTAGATATATTAATATACGAAACCGATCATCGATATAGAGAGTTTTGCTATCATTTATCACTTCCGCACAAGGATCAAGGTGAAGACTTTGATTACTGATGAACTCATTTATTTCTGCCTTCAGCATCCAGTTAACAAATTACGCGAATTCTCTTTTCATTTCTGATAAATTACTTCATCTTACTCTTGGATCGATGAGTTTCCATCCATAGTTATATGTATATATACTAGCTGATATGCCCGGCGTTGCTCGGGATAAAAATATTTTCAAGAATCTCGTAGTCCTTCGTACTCCATTTTGCCCTCCCCATCATTGCTACGTCAACAGCAGAAACTCTTTCATCTCTTGTATTTTTTGCCATTATCCGGAGTAGAATTCTCTTGTCTTTAGTGTTTTTGTCACTGACCGGAAAAAAACGCATAGTGTTCTATCTTTTTCTCCTTAGGACCTCTCCCTCCTGTAGGAAGTGGGCTCAACAATCTTGAGAGATTTTAAACAATCATTATGATCATTAAAAATTCGTAAAATTAAATGGAGCATAGCGGAAAGAGAGTAATTAACATCATTGTGTTGTGGTGCAAACATATTGAAATAGGTATATGCTATGAAATAAAAGCTAAATAAAATTTCTGCCTTTCTGTTAACATTCAAACAAGATTTTTATCATAACTTTCACTATGGTGAAAATACCGGAATGAAGGATTTGATAAAACGATCAATGGTTTGAATTTAATTACAATAACAGAAAGCATTGCTACAAATTGCGTATGAAATAAATTTGAAATGTTTATTAAATTAAGGGAAAAAAACTCATGACATTTAAATTGAAATCATTAAAAGGATAATTTTCTGCTCTTTGGGATGGTATGTAAATAATCTACGTGCAATATATTTTTCTGAAATTATTGGCGAAAAACTGAGATAAAACGCCGATAATTGGCTTAATTTTCGTTATTTAATTAAATATCTTAGAAAGTAATTTTTTGAAAGTTTGAAAAAGCAGAATTAATCTAGGAACGGACCCCAGAATGGTGTGTGCAAATTTCATATCAAGACTATTCACCGTTTAGGAGGAGTTCTTGCGACAGATAGACCATTAATACATCTTTTTCACCTTCGCTTTTTCCTCTTCCTACAATAGGAACCGGACTAAGTACTCTTGAAGGTTTAGCACACACTCATTAGGATCAGTTAAAAATTTGTGAAAATTAAACAAAACATCGAGAGAATAATTCACTAACGTCATTGGATCACTGTGTAACCGTAAGCTGTAAATGCTACGACAACAGGAAACCGGAAGTGTAAAGTCTCCTTTGTTGTCTATGCTCAAAGAAAACAATATTTTCATATATTAACTAATACTGGCAAAAGCCCGCGCGCGAAACAGTAAATGGGCTTAAATTTATTTCTATAAGAATAAAATTATTTTTAGAAATTGCGTTAAATATATTTTTCTAAACCTTAATAACAATCAGATAAAACACTTTATCGCAATGGAATTATTATCATTAAAAAGATAATTTTCTACTCTTTAAAATGACATAAAAATAATTGTTGTCTAATAAATATTTCAGAAGTTATTGGCAAAAAACGTCTAAGCATTAGGCTTAATAGCGGCTAATTTTCGTTATTTCATTAAATATCTTATGAACTAATTACATCTGAAAGTTGAAAATAGCCCGCCATTTCATCACTCTGTAACCGTATTAAAAGTTGTAAATTCTTTTCACTTCCGGTTGTTGTAGAGATTTACAACTTTTAATACGGTTACACAGTGATCAAATGGCGTGCTATTTTCAACTTTAAGAGTATTTTCTTATATTAAGTTTAACACTGGCAAAAGCCCGCGCGCGAAACAGTAATTTGGCTTAAATTTATTTCTATAAGAATAAAAAGTATTGTTAGAAATTGCGTTAAAAATATTTTTAAAACCTTTATAACAATCAGAGAAAACACTTCATCGCAATGGAATTAATATCATTAAAAAGATCATTTTCAGCTATTTAAAATGGCATAAAAATAATTGTTTTCTAATAAATATTTCAGAAGTTATTGGCAAAAAACGTCTAAGCATTAGGCTTAACAGCGGCTAATTTTCGTTGTTTAATTAAATATCTTAAGAACTAATTAACTCTGGAAGTTCAAAATATCACTGTTGACCTAGAAATGTTCTCTAGAATGTAGTGTGCAAATTTCATGTCGCTACGGTTCACCGTTTAGGAGGAGTTCTTGTGACCGACAGATGGACGGATACATGTATTTTCTGCTTTATATTATAGATACACTGCATACAAAAGTTAAGGAACATTTCGTGAAATGCGAGAAATTTGCAATAATTACAAAAACTATGTTTCGAAATCAGTTTTGGAGAATCGCATGACATTCAATAGAGTATCACAAACATATTACAGTGAAGATTTGGTCACGAGGGCTATTAGGGGGACCACCAGAAAGGGATGAAGGCGAAAATGGAGTTTAACCCATCCTGTTTCACAGAAAGGTGATAACGAGATGTAACTTTTATCAATGGTTATGGTTTAATGTGCATAATATATACATGTATTTTCGTAAGCAGAGTTTTCATTCAAATGATTCGAAATTTGCAGAACACTTGACAATATATTACAGAAGCATTGTATTAAACTTTGATGTAAATACGTTGAATATTACAAGAAATATGACTGTTTGTACTAAATAATTTTTACTGCACATGTGCGAGACGCAGAGGAATTTTTCTTTCATAACTTCAAAGTCAGACATATCGATCAATTTAAAAAAAAAATTGTCAGTTGAATCCCATTAATATTCAGAAAGCTGTCGGCATTTCAGTGAGGTGAATTTCAATTTATCTTTCAGAGAAGCTAATTGATGAGGGTTCTTGCACAAACTGATATTTTTTAAATTTAATCATCGAATGGTATTGGAGAAAATGCAATTTAAATAATGTATTTAATTTAGAAGTGTTCATGGTATTCAGGATATTCAATTTCACTAAAATTCAATGTTACTGTTCGAAGATTCAAATTTAAAAAATATCACTTTGTACAAGAACCCTCATCATTTAGCTTCTCTGAAAGATAAATTGAAATATTATAATAATTTAGAAATAATATTTTTACTTTAAATGCGGAACTATCTTTAGGATAACGCTCAAATCGTAAAAGTAATTAAGACTCTTGAATTGGTATGCTTTAAGTTATATAGTTTCTCGTTTCTAATTCTGAAACTTTTTGAGATTTATTCCCCTACTTTTTTGTTTTTCCAACAATTGGCTTTCGCATAAGGTTGGTGCAATAAATCTAGATTAATGCGACAAATCGGTTCCCAAGACCGATTGACATTTGATTGTTGGAATTCCATTTCTGGGTTGCCTTTTTCATATTAGTAATAGTATATAATCAGACTATCTTTTGTATTTCATTTGTATAATTATTCATAAGGTGACTTTATTTTACTTTCATTTTTAGATTAATATATGTATTTGAAAATATAAAACAAGTTTTAACTATTTAAAATACATAACTATATATATATATATATATATTCGGACCTAAAACGTAAATATAGATATTGCAGGCAGAAAATTGAGTTATTATGTTCATTCCCGATAATTGAATATTCAAATATATGATTCATGGATATGATATTATAAGTATAATGAATATAATATTGATATATATAGAAGAAAATCGAATTTTTATTTCTGATTTTATTGTTGGTTCATTTCTGACTGCTCTAAGTAAATATGTCTCAAGTTATTACCAGAAATGGAAAAATGTTTTATTTGTAATATACATGTACACTATATGCCCAAAAGTATCCGGACACTTTCAGATATTAACATTTTTTTAGAATTTCTCCGGAAAGGTTTAACTGACTACCTTTAAACTTCGACTATGTGAAGAATAGACTGTAACTCACACTTTGCATTGAAGATTCGGTCCTGAGGACAATTAGGGGACCGTCTACAAACTGATGAAGACAAAAACTGCTTTTGCCTCCTCCCCCGCTTCACAGAATACTGATAATAAGATGAAATTTACAGAAATGGTTATGTTGAATGTGCATAATATTTACAGGAATTTACGTAAACTCAGCACAAATATTTGGGAAGAAATAAAGGTTTTCTTAAAAAATCCCAACTTTTCCCGCCTGTATTTTACTTATAACATGCAAAGTTTTCTGTTATATTATACTAAACTTTCAGAAAAAATAACAATATGTTATAGAAGCATTTTGTAAAAATTTGGATTTTTTTTTAATATTACAGGAAATGTGAGCATTTTTAGTAAATAATGTTTTACTGCGCATGCGCAAAACATAGTGTAATTTTTCTTTCACAACTTTAAATCCTGATAAATAGGACAACTTGTGGAAAAAAATTCAGTTCAATATCATTAGTATTCAGAAAGATATAGGCATTACAACGAGAAGCATTTTAGCTCCTATCGAAGAGAAGCTAAAAGATGAGGGGTTGTACACAAATTCATATTTTTTAAACTTGTATCTTTGAATAGTTATATTTAATTGTATAGTGAGTAGAATTTGCTGAATATCCATGAACACTTGTAATATTTGTAACGAATAAAAATATATATATTTGTAGAATTATTAAAATATTTTAAGAAAAGAAATTAATTAGATAAAAGAAATCATTTGGCCATAAAAGAAATATATTTAAAAATATCGTTTCGTCGAAAAATTGTAACAATATGTAACTTGTTAATAATCATGTAAACAATATAATTAAAGTAATAAAATATTTGTTATTTATAGTGCCTAATTAGCTGGAATTTCAGTTATGCACGTAATTGATGTGTTAATGGGTATTCAGCAAATTCTAAGAAATATACAATTCAATATAATTGTTCAAAGATATAAGTTTAAAAAAAATATCAATTTGCGTACAACCCCTTTTTTTTAGCTCCTCTTCTATAGGAGCTAAAATTCTGCTCTTTGTAATGACGATATCTTTCTAAATACTAATAATATTGAACTGAATTTTTTATATAAGTTACCCTATATATCTGGCTTTAAAGTTGTGAAAGAAAAAATACTCTATGGTTTACTCATGCGCAGCAAAATATCATTTATTAAAAATGCTCATAATTCCTGTAATATTCAATAATTCTCTTCCAAAGTTTTACACAAATACTTCGATAACACATTGTCATCTTTTCTGTAAATTTCGTATAATATAACAGAAAACTCTGCATGTTATAAGCAAAAAACAGGTGGGAAAATTTGAGAATTTTTAAGAAAACCTTTATTTCTTCTCAAATATTTGTGCTGAGTTTACGAACATTCCTGTAAATATTATGCACATTAAACATAAGCATTTCTGAAAGTTTCATCTTGTTATCAGTATTCTGTAAAGCGGGGTGTGCCAAAAACGTTTTTGTCTTCATCAATTTGTAGACTGTCCCCTAATTGCCCTCAGGATCAAATCTTCAATGTAAAATGTGAGTTACAGTCTATTCTTTACATGCTCGAAGTTTAAATGTAGTCAGTTAAAACTTTCAGGAGAAATTCTAAAAAATGTGAAAATCTGAAAGTTTCCGGCTAATTTTGGGCATATAGTGTATATATGCAATTGAGCATTTAATTATTCCAATTACTTTATGAAAGACTTTATTTTTTGCAATTTGCATTTGCATTATGTTTAAAGCACTATATTTCGTTACGGGGCTCTACTAAATTATAAATTTTAGAGGGCGTTGAATGCTTATGAACGAATCAATATCAGAAAGAAAAGCAGAGTAACCACAAGTGGAGCTTTCCCCGTTCTGCCAAAGCACCTGGGTTTTAATTGAATGAAGGTCATCAAGATAGAAACAGGGAACTGAGAGTAGAATTTTGATAGAAACCACCGGCCACGGCCTAGTCCCTCCCGCAGGAGGTAATTCTTGTAATCAGAGAGGAAGTAATTCAACTCCATACCATAAACGTACCCATCAAGGAAGCTTGAACCTATTTATCTATCCGCTGGTTCCTCATTCACGTTCTCGGAAGTGCCCCTCAGGTTGATAGCAATATAGGGTAACGAAAAAAGGATCCATGCCGGCCTGCCGAAGCGCACGGTTTCAAGAGAAGAACGATCGCCACGACAACAAAGGGCTTTTGGAAAGGGCTGTCATTTTCATTCATCTAAGAAGGTGTGACATTTCCACTCAGCCAGAGACGAAATTTCTCCGACCCATCCTAAGACGGGGACAGAAAAAAAGGGGCAGAGAAGAGAGCGAAGGAGTTCAATGACCAGGACAGAGGTCGCCGGCTGAGACCGAGGGAGGTGGACGCTGGGAGTGAACGTGCGTGAATTTTGCCAAAAGAGAAGGACATGAAGTTCGAAGAATCCCTGTGCAACATGTATATTAGCCAAGAATATGTAAATAAATTCATTGTACATAATCCCATTGGTCTTCTTTGACTGGGATTAGCCCACCAGAAAACACTACACTAAGCTGTTTGGCTCACTACGCCGCAAAGGCTTATAATACTTGAAATTCTTATGGATTCTAAGTAATTTTTGTGTCAAATTATAAAGCTAATTAATGAGTACATTTTAGTTTATAAGCCTATAAATGCGATAATTGGATGCATGTGAATATCACGAGAGCGAGATTTAAGGGGTTAACAGCCATGAAAACCCACGGCTCGATACCTCCCGAGGCAGGTACGTCCCGTTATCGGAGCCGAAGTAAGTAAACCCCCACGCCATTACTAAACGCCTAGCAGAAGGGAGAACCCACCTATTTATTCGGCGGCTTCTCATTCAAGTACTTGTGGTGCCCTCCCGGGGAGAGCTAAGTAGGGTATGCGCAAACCAAGTGACGCCCGCCTTGCCTTAGCATCTAGGGACAATTGAAGAACGATAGCTGTGACAGCTCGGATACTGCGGTCGAAGTCCTAGCCGTCATCATCGGCCACGTCCCGGCCGCATATAGGCATACTGTACTCGAGCAGAGCACCATTGTAACTTTGGAGGGCTCTGATTGGACAAGCGAATCTGACGTAGCTATGCTTTGCTTGTTTGTTTACCTCTGACCACGCCCTGGCTGATTCTTTCAACTAGCGATAGCGAAATATTCTTTGTGTAATACCCATGGCTATTCAGAATTCCAATCTTCCCCCTTCTTTTGAAACGAAGTTGTTAAAATCGTTGAAGATGAAACCATCGTTCAAAGCAACTTTAAAAGTGTTTCCGATGGATAGAAGAATATGGAAGAACGTCGGACACGAAATTGAATCTTCGATCTTCTAAACCATCTAGAACAAAGCTTGTGTGCTGGTAAGTAGGAATAATTATTTCAAATCATTATCTTTTAGACGATGTAAGTTGAAATTTGTAATCCTATATCAGGCATTATTTCAATACTTATATTTATTATGGTTTAAGTTAACTATTAAAATACGAATTTTAATGTTTCAGATCTGAATGAAGCAAATCTAACGACATTAAATCAGGAAGAAGAAAGATTCCCCTTTTGAAAGCAAATTCAAGCAATATCTCGGAGAAAAAATTAGTATATTTAGAGTTTTAAGTACTATAAATAAGATAGGCGCGTCTCACTGTTGATACGATGTGCAGAAGAGTGACGTCAGATTCGTTTGTCCAATCAGAGCCCTCCAAAGTTACAATGGGTCTCTGCTCGAGTACAGAATGCCTATATGCGTCGCGGCCCCTGCCGAAGGTGGTACACTGATGTCCAAAAATAATGCTCAAATTTGAAGGTGTTACAAAATTGAAGTTAATATGTATACTATGGTTCACAATCAGTTGCTGAGAATCGTGGGACATACTATCGTCGTAACTCACATTTTACAATGAAGTTTCGGTCACGAGAGCATTTAGGGGGGTGACCAGAAAGGGGTGGAGGCGAAAATGGAGTCTGACCCATCCTGTTTCACAGAAAGCTGATTTCGAGATATAACTTTCATCAATGGTTATGTTTGATGTGCATAATATTTACATGCATTTTCGTAAACACAAGACAAATATTCGGGAAAATATAAAGGTTTTCTTTAAAAGTTCCAAATTTCAATCTTCGAACAGTAATAATAAATTTTATGAAAGTTGAATATCCTGAATACTCAAATATAATTATAAGTTAAATACATAATTTAAATTACTGTTCGGCGATTACTATTCGAAGATTCAAATTTTAAAAAATATGAGTTTGTGCAAGAACCCTCATCAATTAGCTTCACTAGTACAGAAATTCACCAAGCTGCAATCCCGATATTTTTCTGAATACAAACGGTGTTAAACTGGAATTTTTATATAAGTTGCCTTACCTATCTGGCTCTGAAGTTACGAAGAAAAAAAAGATACGTGTCGCACCTGCGCAGTAAAAATTTATTTACTACAAATCCTTATATTTGAAGTAAAATTCAAATTTTTTAATTGAAATTTTCATACATTTCTTCTTTTACATATTGTCAAGTATTCTATTAGTTTCGCACAATTTCGTGGAAACCTCTGCACTTTACAAGCAAAAAACATGCGGAAAAATTTGGAATTTTTAGAGAAAACATTTATATCTTCACGAATATTTGTGCTGTGTTTACGAAAATGCATGTAAATATTATGCACATCAAACATAACCATTCATGAAAGTTACATTTCGTGATCAGCTTTCAGTAAGACAGGATGGGTCAAACTCCATTTTCGCCTTCATCCCTTTCTTGTCACCCCCGAAATGCTCTCTTGACCGAATCTTCACGGTAAAATGTGATTTCCGACGGTAGTATGGTTCACGAGTCTCAGCAACTAATTGCGAACGTTAATATCCATATTAAAGTTAATTTTGTAGCATCTTCCAAATTGTGCATTATTTATGGACACGAGTGTACGTATCCTCATCTGTGGTAAGTATCTCAGCCTCAACCATTACTATATCCCCAGGAATGCATGGTAAAAAATGCCATCGTCCCGTGCTATCGTGAAGCCATCACAAGAAAAGAAAACATGCAAATAAATGTGCAACATAAGTTTTGTGTATAACAGCATGTACATTTTAGAAATAAAAAGTTATCACAAGGATTGTTCAAATCTACACCGGTGTCACATGTCTAACATCGTTGTATCAGAGTATCCTGAACATTCTCTAAGATTCAAGTATATATAACATTGCAGTGCTGGCTATGGATATATATTGAAGAGAGAAAAAAACTGCAATTAAATTTGGCTGATTCTAATACTAACATTTACTAATAATACAAAAAATTTTGCTAATTAAATTTGGTGTTATGAGTCTCTTGAATGAAATCAAAACTCTCAAAGTCGATATTGCACAAGATGTGTTTAGGTGATCAGAGTTCAGGTGAACGTTTCAGTCAGTGTCCAGGTCCATTGCAATGTTATCCAAATGCCACATTCTGCAAAAAAATCTTATTTAAATTTCAGAAAAATAAAATCTAGAAAGAACACTAAATTCATTTCTGAGAAATATTCATTTTTTCAAAAGAAATAAAAAGGTTAAAACCTTGTTATGTATCAGTATCTATAAAAAAGAACAAACGTATATTAGAGGCAGTTTTGAAATCAGTACTGAATATCAGAACTTTTTCCACATAAATAAGTATAAACTTTTTTCTGAAAATAATCTAAATTTATTGTAATTTTTGCTAATTACAATGATTTGCGAAACAATAATTCATAAGAAAAGTTACTGCTGTTGTAACAAATAATATCCATTAAAAACATACATATCCATTATTATTGAATATCTAAAAAGACAAAAATAATAGAAGCAATTTAATTAGTGTGCGCAAGTGCTGCATCATCCAGGAAAAAAATTCGAAGTACAAAGATATAAATACGAATTAAGGGAAATTTTTAGTTATGGAAGAGTTAAAAATACAAAAATTATAACAAACAACGATTAGAAGTCAGAATCCGATGGATGACTTTATCAGAGGCCATTAATCCATGCAGATTCAAAACTAGAATAGGTTTTCTGTAGAGGAAAAAGACTTTAAGGTGTGCATTTAATATGAATTTCCTCTAAAGAATTGTTATATCCATCATTATAATTTTCGTTTTTCACGAAGAAAATCAAATATTTTAGTAGTTTATAATAATTTTCATGCTGACATATGAAGAAATTTGTATTTAATTTTCATTCGTCATTGTATCAATAATTCATCAATGATAAATGCAAGCTAAATTAGCAACCTTTTTTTTTCAGATTCCTTTTCAAGAATTCAATTTATTGTATAAAAGGAAAACACTGCCTGACAGAGATAAAAGCATTCGCAATTCCACCCTCCCGGAAAATCAATTAAATCAATGTCAATAAAGGGACGTGAGGCATTTTTTATTAAGATTGTCATTTAATCCCTTGATAATTGTGGAAGGTTTAAAACAGATAGACCTGAAAGCATTAAAACCATAAAACGCATTGCTCTTTCCTGTGTTTGCTAATGCGTTTTTTCCATAGCTTAATCTCTTTGAAAGGGAAAAGGTGAAAACAAATGAGTTTTGAAATATGAGAGATTCACATTTAAGAACCCGTCACACATCTTACTCTAATTATCGTTACTTCGCTGTCTCTGTTTCTATCTTTTCCTTTTATAAATGAAGAATTCTCGAATCAATAATTGCCATTAAAGTGAAGCCGCAAAAGAGACAATGGAAATTCTCACCATCGTTCTTCAAAAGTTTGAATTCTTTTTTAAAAATCTTGTTATGAAATGTAAATGGATCCAATTTTTAATGCCGAATAAAATGATAACTAATGGAATCAATCGAGCCTTCTTAAGAGATTTAGTAATGAATGCTTTTCCTGCGAGCGGCAAAAGACACGACTTATGTAGAATATAATGATAAGCTTAAGTAATTAATGCTAAGAACTTTTCTATTGCTATTAAAATGACGGGATTCTTCGATTGCTTACTGATCTTAAATAGATACAAGCTCTTAATTATTTTTCATTATTTGAAAATGTGAATGATTAATTAAAGTTGATCTTTGTTATTAATTTTTTTGATAATGTTTCCGTCCACATTATATATATATTCCATTAATTTTTTAACTGAATTTTGTCTAATATATTTTTAATTTCGCCTCCATACTACTTCATAGCATTCTTTTACTTAATCTCTTTAGCATTCTCTCCTTTATGTAGTTTGATAAACTTCATCATGAAATCTTGATTAAAAATAATACTCAAAAGTCATAACAATGTTATATCCTGTAGATAACTTCGTATATTTCGATAAAATTTTACTTCATATCTTTTTTCCCGACATCAGTGATAAATCAAGACTCAAAATTTTAGGCATTTCAGCACATAATCCTTATCATAATTTCCAACAGAGACAATAGAATATTGTTGCACAGCATTTTTAAAATAGCTGTATACATTTCGATAAAGAATATAAAAGTGTGGTGACTTTTGACCAGTGGCGTTTCGTCAACACAGGAACAAGCAATGCTGCAAAAGTTGTATAGACCTTAGTTGTAGGAAATTTTGTGCTGATTATTTTGGTATGTAATGACGATATACTAAAAATTGATAGTTTTTGAATTAAAGCAAAAAAAACTGTGGTAAAAACTTTTTTCATGTTTTTTGGGGATAACTAAAATTCCGACAGAAATATTGGTGGTAAACCTCAAATTCGTAATCAGCTCCCGAAAAAACATAAAGAAACAAAAAATTACAAATCCTCCAGAATTGGATTTAAAAAGGCTATTTAACGACTGAACTACTGAGAAAAAGCGTAAAAACGTCAAATGAGGAAGTCGTGACAATCGTGAGCTGCTCCGGAGTGCAGCTCAAATGAATGTAATTTCAAGCTGAGAAAGGGTTACTTTTCTACCACTTCTCGTTGCGCATTGCGTTAATTTCATATCCTGAGGAGGGGCAAAACTTTCTGCAGCTCTGGTCTGTCTCTCTTTTAATTCTTGATTGATTTTCCGTCTTCATTTTACATTTTTTATTACTTTTTTGCCATTTTCGTTGATTTTTTAATTCTCAAAGAGGAAAAGTAAGCCAATTAGAATGAAAAGGAAAATACAGTCTTTTAAAATAATTTTAGGGGTGAATTCAGCTCTCACGGACGAGCCGCCACTACTTTTGACTGTTGTGATAAGTCATATCATATTGTCCTTTACATATTTAAATAATTCGCATGATTCTGGCATAATATCTTAAATTTCGAATATATTATTGCGGTATCCAACTTATATATCGTCGCTTAAGAAGCAACACCACCTATCTTAAATTTTTAAAATCTGCAAGCGGAAGTAAATACTAATTTTTTGCAGCCAATGACGAATATTTGTGAATTTATTTAACATCTGAAATAAACGTGTGACCGCATGTTCCTACCAAATCTGAAAAAAAATTCAGAAGTATTCGTTATTGGTTGCGAAAAATTGAGTATTTTCTTCCTCTTTGAAATTTCAAAAATTTGAAATAGGTGGTGTTGCTTGTCAAGCGACGTTATATGAAACTTTGTATTCAAAGAGTATATCGTGATGTCACATTCAGTTTATAATTTTTTAAAATTTATTTTCAATAAAACTTTTCTCCCGCCGGCTACCGCGAATACACGGATGAGTTGCTGCCGGATAAGTAAGAAGGAACTCGCTTCCCCTGAGGGTACTAAAATGGTTGGAGGGGTGTTGCCTCCCTCCAGTGATAGTACGTACCTCCTTCGGGAGGGGTCGGGCCGTGGCCAGGTGATTGGCTATTAGGACTCAGGCCTCAGTACTCGAACTATTGCAGCGCCTGTCATTCAGTTGTTACCCGGATGCTTAGGCAGGCCGGGGTGATGTTCCTTTTGGTCAATAAATCTTTCTGCGCATGCCCATTCAATCGACAGGAACCTTCACGGCCCCGACTTCGAAGGAATACTGCGGCGAAAAAAAGAAAGTATCCAACATATAACGCCAAAAGTAAATTGTGACAGCGAAACGGACTGTTTTAGAAAGTTTTAAATAGGCAATTATATAAAAAAGAAGGAAGCGGAAATGTCCTCATCAAAAGAAATTAATGCTACCATTTAGTCTGATAATGGTATTAGCTGTTTGCTCTGAAGGTACAGGGTGACAATTATGGGCTATATGAAATAAAAAAAATTTCAAAAACTACTGACTTCAAAACTTTTATTAAAATTTTAAAAGTAACTGCAGATATTTGGATTTAGTTTATGACATATTCGATATGCTTACCATCAATGGCTATGACGTGGTTCAGACGAAGAGCAAAATTCTGCAAAAATCCCTGAAGTGAAGAGACATCGACACTAAGAGTTCTCTCGAACTTTTCAATCACATTTTTAATTGTTATAACACTTGGACCAGTTGTCTTCAGCTTGTATTCGGTCTCAAATTCCCTTTGAGCCCCAATCAGGATGGTATTGCTCTAATAGTAGGCCTTGACGATCGATATACGCTTAGAAACGCTGTATTTCGACATTTTCAAAGAAAAATGAACAACAAGAGTGCGCATGCTCAAAAAAAAATTCCCAACATGCCTTGCATTCAACCGTCAAGTTTTAACTGAATCTCGCCAACGGTTCAAATGTTATCAAGTTTTTTTTTTTTTTTTCTTATAGCTCATTAATTGTCACCCTGCGTTTTTCGATGAAGTTGTTCACCAATGAATGTTTATTTACCTTGAAAGCTTGTAATAGAGACCTCGAGCTACGTGCTCAGCTGTTAACGTTTACAACAGTTTTATCTAACGTGTTACGATCATATTTCGTTTACTTCTGAAATAAAGATCTGAGTGTATGTTTCCGAAGAAAATGTAACACAATTACGAACGACAATTAAAAGGAACGTTTGCTCATTAAACAATATTTCATCCCTTGAATCAAATTTTAAAATCATAGGAATTTTTTTAGCTATTAATGTACATTATATACTATATATTTCATGATAAATATTTCATTATAACCAATCAATTATTTCATTCAGTTTTTCAAATTAAGGTTTTGGGGAAGAAAAGAAAAATAATACATTGTATTAAATCTTTACATGATTTTTTTTTAAAAATCAATATTTTATGTTTTCCATTGATACGCATATATTCCAAACACTTTTTCAGCATTATTTTTATAAATTTATTTATAATAATGCTGTATATTATTAAGAATAATGCTTTAGAAAAAATCAAATACATTCTGGTTAAACGTCTTTAAAGTGTTACTACTGCTTCATTTTAACATAAAATCATATAGCATGCTTATGCATTCTCATATGTTAGAATCGATTTCCTTCATCTAAGTATCACATAAAAGTTTATATAACCAATACGTTAATTGACAAGCTTAATTTTATTATATAATCCTTCTCAGAAGTAAGAGTTCTCTCGGTTTCTAACATTTAAATATTTTGTTCTTTACACAGTATGAGAGAAAACGTTCTTTCGTCTATTCTATAAGAATTGGGAATAAATTATACTACGCCAACACATGAAAAGATAAAACTGATAGAAAGGCGAGATAGGCGAGGACAATCATAGTGCTGGTACCATATTTAACAGGCCACAGAATTCTATAGGATTTCTTTATTGAGAAGTCTTGGCTAAACTTTATGCAGAAATATTCTGTAACACCTCTAACCCTGATCCAAGGTTATGAGTAATAGGAGTATTAATAGTACAGAAGAGTTCTGGATAAATAATTTACAGTAATTTTTGGTGTAACAAGTGGATTCATCAACGCCATGCACTGATCGAATTAGAGGCTCCAAATCTTTTAAATCTTATACACTATTTAATGATTTTGAGCACTATATCTCTACAAGACGTTTAGTCGTGTGGCACTGAGATACAATTTTTCGTATTTCTTAAAAATGACCACAAAATTCAAAAAGAGAAACGTATGAAGATTATTTTGCTTTGAAAAACGTTTCAACTAATGCCAGATCTACAACAGTACATAATGGCGATATAAATCTTAATGTCATCAGCAAGAAAGCAGGATGTCATTCCAATATTTAGCCATTCAAAACAGATTACAATCATGACTTATAGTTAAAGACATCAAGCGTTGCAAATTGTATTTCAAAATTTTTAACTTACATATTGGCAACATGCAAGAGATATTTTATGCATGAAGCAGTAAAATAAATTCATCGCATAAAATACAATAAAGTAAACTGACAAATAAAAGCAACAAAAAAATGTTTTGGGTTTGTTATATTTTTAAAATTAAGTAAAAATTGACATACCAGTTTCTGGAAATGGGACAAACAGTAGGAGAATTCACTAATATCAATTTTAGACAATTAATATATTTTCTACATTTAAAATATTTCTTCAGTATAAAATAAAAATTTTTACTTTACATTTTTGTTATTACTACTGTAAGTAAAATTCATGCCCACGAGGGAATCTGTGGGGTTTTTTTATACATTGTATGCAATATCATCATCAAAACATCAATCAAAAACACCATTGTAATTTTTCTTTCGACAAAAAAATGTATGATATTTAGTAAATCATAGTACTTTTTACTTTCTCGTATACGAAGCATACAAAGAGCAAGTATTGTAATCTTCAAAAAATTCGAACTCGAGATTTTGACGAATCTCCACGTTTTAGACCTCCCTGAGTCCGAAAAACACAATTTTGGAATTATGTCTGTAAGTGTGTCTGTCTGTGAACACGATAACTCGAAAACTATTAAAGCTACGGGGCTGAAATTTGGTATGTGATTTCTGTACATAACATTTCTGTACATACATTTGTTTCTATCAAATTTTGGACAAATTCCGTCAAAGGAAAGTCTGTCTGTCTGTATGTCCGAAATCATGTGAACACTGTAACTCAAAACCTTGAATAGCTAGATGGATAGAATTTGGTACACAGTTTTATCGTCATGAATGTAGGTCCGTATAAAATTTTGGGCCAAATCCGTCGACGAGTTTACTGTCTGTCGGTCTATATAATCGCATACTTGTATCTCATAAGCCCTTTGGCTTAGATAAATAAAACTTGATATCGTGGATGCTAACATTAATTATAGATCTGTGCCCAATCTCCATCTCAATCGGTTAAAAAACAGGTGTTCTAATTGAATATATATTTCAAAATGCACATTACGACTGTGTGTTGGCGAGCGTTTCGCTTATTTTACATAAGTGAGTATGGTTGTCGTTTGACCTTGGCGGAAATTGTAGCTAGCCGCAGACACGCGCTTCGGAAATTATGGCAATCCCCAAAACGAAACTTTGTTTTGACATTATCCAGATGGACTCCTGTTCTTAACCAGAGGTGTAGTGAAATGTTGTACGATATCTAGAGTAAGATTTCGTACTCAAAAATGTTAAATAAAGTTGTTGTACCTCAGCGCGCGTAAAAATTGCGAACATACGCAATTTTTTTTGCAAAATATTAAGTTTTGGGGAATTCATAAATTTTATTTGTTTCATTGTAAATCACCATTCATTTTTTTTCAAAATTGCCAGGCCTTGGGTAAATACCCCAAAAATATTTACTTACCAACTGGGTATTTACCGACGCCACATTACTGGTCGTATGCGAAAAAGTTTCGAGGAGGTCACTCCCGCTGGTTCAACTGATGTTTCATGAAAGTGTAGAACTATTTAGAGATTAATCAATAAAACCCATTCCTACTTTCATCACTAATGCATTAATTATGATGCCAAGTTAAATTAGCAAACTTTTCCTCGTTCCTTTAGAAGATGGTTTTTTATTGAACACATAAAAAGAAGTACATGACAAAAGATAAAAGTATTAACAAATCCTTCCTCCTGGAAATTCAATCAAATCAACTTAAATAGACTCGATTCATCTTTTATAAAGATAGTAACTTAAAGCCTTGGTAACTACACAAATTTTAAAACAGACAGACCCGCATTAACAAAACTATAAAATACATCGCTACTTTCTGAGTTTTCAAAATGGAAATGCGTTTTTCATGTCGCATGATCTCCTAATAACAGAAGAGGTACTAAATAACAAATGAGTTTTGAATTATGCAGGATTTACATTTAAGACCTAGTGGCGCATCTGTCTCTAATTATCTTTACTTCACTGTCTCTCTTTTCAATAAATGGAAATTTGTTTAATCGATCCCATGTTATGATCCCATCAAAGTGCATCCGCAAAATAAATGATGGAAGAAATTTGTAATTCTATTCATCAAAAGATTGAATTCAGTTTTAGTATCTCGTTTCGAACCGTAAAAGGATTCCTACTTTTTTCGTTTAGTGAAATTAATAGTAATGAAATCAATCGAGCTTTCGTAAGTGGTTTAGTAATGAATGCTTTTCTTGTTAGAATTAAAAGAAACCGGCTGATATGAATCGATTTTTATGTCGCCTGATTCTATTTGTAAAAGAAAAGGTAATAACAAATGAGTTTTGAATTATGCAAGATTTACATTTAAGAACCAGTGACAACTCTCGCTCTAATTATCTTTACTTCATGGTCTCTCTTTTCAATAAATAGAAAAAAAATTATCGACAAATGCATGTAAAGATTCCATCAAAGTGCATCCTCAAAAGCGACGATGGAAGAAATTCGTACTTCAATTCATTAAAAGTTTGAATTCTTTTTCTGCATCTCGTTACGAAATATAAAGTATTCCTACTTTTGACGTGTTGTGAAACAATTATTAACGAAATCAATCGAGCTTTCGTAACATGTTTAGCAATTAATGCTTTTCTTGTCAGAAGTAAAAGACACGGGTTAAAAAGAATCCTTTTTTATGTCTCCTAATTTCCTAATAAGAGAAAAGATAATGAATGAGTTTAGAATGATCAAAGATTTACATTTAAGAACCAATAACACATCTCGCTTTAATTATCTTTACTTCAAAGTCTCTGTTTACAGTAAAAAGAAAATGTTTGAATCGATGTTAGGGGGCTCTGCCCCCTGCTCGCTTCGCTCACTACAACGAAGACACATAGTGTCCTAGCACAGTTGTTGTAAAAGCTTTATATATATATATATATATATTAAACCCCTTCACACTCCGCTCGCCAACCCCAAGAATCACAGTGTGATTCTTTCGAGAGCACTACGTGATCCCAGAGAGAGAGATAGAGAGAGAGCAGTGATAAAGTAGTTGTAGTAGTCTTTTTCTGCATCTCGTTACGAAATATAAAGTATTCCTACTTTTGACGTGTGGTGAAACAATTATTAACGAAATCAATCGAGCTTTCGTAAGATGTTTAGCAATTAATGCTTTTCTTGTCAGAAGTAAAAGACACGGGTTAAAAAGAATCCTTTTTATGTCTCCTAATTTCCTAGTAAGAGAAAAGATAATGAATGAGTTTAGAATGATCAAAGATTTACATTTAAGAACCAATCACACATCTCGCTTTAATTTTCTTTACTTCAAAGTCTCTGTTTTCAGTAAAAAGAAAATGTTTGAAATCGATATTAGGGGTCTCTTCCCCCTGCTCGCTGAAGCTCGCCAACCTCCAGGAAGATTGCGTTGCAATCCTCCGGGGTTTGCTACGCAAACCCTGCTCGCTTCGCTCACTACAACGAAGACACTTAGTATCCTAGCACAGTTGTTGTAAAATCTTTATATATATATATATATATTAAACCCCTGCACACTCCGCTCGCCAACCCCAAGAATCACAGTGTGATTCTTTCGAAAGGACTACGTGATCCCAGAGATAGAGAGAGCAGTGATAAAGTAGTTGGCTACACGTTCATACCTAATATCTTGGTAGTACATCAAATTAAGATCTTTAATCCCATTGTAGAGCTCTATATTAAAGAATATAAGCGCTCAGATCCCTAGTCATGGTTCTAATAGGTCGCCAAACCGCTCTAGCCCAGGTCTCTCAAATTTGTTAAGATAGACTTAGGTAACATGATTTTTCAATCTCTCCCAACTGCTTTATTACAATAAAAATGCTGATGAGCTTATGTTATTTAGGAATATAAGCCAGCAATTCAAGTATCAATTCTTAATTTCTTATTTGCTCGTTAACATTACATTTTTTATCTGATAGCAGCTGAGTAAGTTTTAGTATTAATTCTTTATCACTATATATCAATATTTTTTTATTTCTGCATTATTCTATTCATTATTTTTATGTAATACGACCGATTGCGTTCTGGCATCTTGACTTTCGATACCACGGTAAACTTATCACAATTTAATATCGTGATAGTTTTCAAATGATATCCTATGTATAAATCTGCACATTCGATAGATGCTTTTAGTGGTATCTTCAAAGACGACAATAATGATAATTCATACAGATAAAATATTTTATGAGTAGTTCTGTTCATTTGAGCACATATTTTTTCATGATATTTTGAATTTTGATATCAGCGGAAAATTTTGGCAATATAATGCTTTATAAATAACTCTATACATTTTGATTTCTTGATTGATATTTGATTTCGAAAAGAACGATAAACCATATTTTACGTAACATTATATATCCCGATATACTTGCCATAATACCTTTATTTCTGATAACATCAATGCAATTTCCAGTATATAACATCAAAGTAGTAGGATGAAGTAGTTAGACGGAAGATTTTTCAATGTTGAGCCTATCATGATGTATGACAAAGGAGAAAATGGGATTGATTACATCTATATAACAACGTCGTATAAGCGCTTAACTGCGGTTAGCTTATGGTTTTGAGGGTGTTTAAAGTTGATGTTGTTTAATGGGAAGCACGTATTCCAATACTGTGAGGGAATTTAACAACAAAAACGATCGCTAAAAATAATTTTAATCACACGCATTAAGATAAAGTCTATTCGATTTATGCAAAGTTTATGCAAATATATTCAAGAAAACACTTAATATAGTGAGGGAGAGAAGTGAGGATGAAAAAATAAGCTCATATAAATAATCATGATGAGCTCTCGTATTAAGCACCATTTTCAAGTCACTGGACAATTTTGGGGCTTCACATTGATAATGCATATGTGCACACTAGTTTCTGAGTATTTTTTACAAATTGAACCTACCGTGCTTTTGATCTTATTTTCTGTTTCTACTTATCTATTTCTATGCATGATGTCTTCATGTTATCCCTTTGTTTTAAATCTGTTTCATGTTGTATAAATATGCATCTCAGAGAGTGTTTTTTAATTCAGGTTCTCAGTACGTAACATTTCGGTGTATTTCTATATAGCATGTAGAATCTCAACAAAAGAAATTAGTGTAAAGCATTTATTTTTATCATGCCAGCGTTCTTAATTTGTCGAATGACGAGAAAAAAATCACAGAAAAGACGAACTTTATATGTTCCTGGATCCAAACTGGGTTGAAAATCATCATTTTGGGGACCAATGTGTAGAATTTGTTTTAGTTTTTGATTAATTGATTTTTATGAGGAAGGCTGCCTCAAATGATCCTAGTTTTCCTAGAAAGAAACATTAACAAGCGCCAGTCTGAGCGTTATGGATTTTTTGTAATGTTCTCCCAAATTTAATTTCTTATACATAGACAAAGACACTACGTCCTACCCCCGTACCTAGACAATGGCGGCCCCTTAGAGGTTGAATGCGTAGGTGTAGACTGATGCTATCCACACCCTCACGATGCCGCGGAGGCAGTCGACAACTGTAGTCATTTTTTAAAAAAAAATACAATAAATTACATAAACCAGCGAGCGTGGTCTCCCCAAACCTTTCTCGTGTCAGAGATACCAAGGTTAGGGGAAAATACACAGAACAGCACTAAAATGCACGATTCACTGAAACAGGCGGTGGAAAACGCGATCGTCGTTTTTTGGGTCTTAGAATGTTGATGAAATCTAATATGCAATTTGAACGCCTTTCTACATATCTATAATTAAAGGCACAGATCAACAATTAAGATAAGAAGACCACATATCAATTTTTATTTATCTAAGTCCTAGGGTTTAGGAGGTATGCGATTATACAGACCAGCAGACAGTTAATCCTTCGACGGAATTGGTCCAAAATTTGATGCGAACCTACATTGGTGATGATAAAACAGTGTACTAAATTTTATTCATCTAGCTATTTAAGTTTTTGAGTTATCGTGTTCACATGAACACGGACAGACAGAGAAACTTCCCTTGGACGAATTTTGTCCAAAATTTGAAATGAACATATCTCTATTATCTGTAAAGATCACTGAAATTATCTGTAAAGATCACGTATCAAATTTCATCTCTCTACTCTTAATAGTTTTGAATTATCGTGTTCACAAACACACAGACAGACACAATTACAAATTTGTGTTCCTAAAACGTGGAGATTCATCAAAATATCGAATTCGAATTTTTTGACTATTGCAATACTTTCACTTTGTATACTTCGTATACGAGAAAATAAAAAGGAACAAATATGGCAATAATAAATATGAATTTTTAACAGTTTCTAAAAGGACAATCCATAAAAATTCCATAATAAATGTGCCGACTCTTTCGCAGTCCCACATTAAAAGCAGAAGAATTCTTAACGTTGATTAGCACAGAAGATCCAACTTGATCGCAATTGGCGGGATTTATTTAAAACCTTCGACTCCCTTGGTTTTCCAAACAATGACTTCGACGTTTGGCACAGGTATTTTGAAAAGGAATAAAAGCAGGATTTCCATATATAAGTATTTGATGTCTTTAGGAATTTAGCCACAGAGAAAAAGTCGCCAATTTTGTCGTCTATGTCGCCAATTTCTAGATACTAAGATTATTTCTTATACATACATCTAATCTACAGATTGCTTCCTGGAGTAAATCTCAAATATTTTGAAAGCGGGATTTTGAGGAAAACACGGGAAAGTGCAATTCCTACTTTTCAAATCGCTAAAAAATTAGATGTGTGTTTTTTTTAAAACTCCGAAAGAGTTAATGATTACTTTTTTATAATAACTAATAAGCCTACCCATCACTCATGAGAAGCCACAATTTGAAAGAGGAATAAAGTTATTTAGTGAGTAATTAGAAAAGATACAGATTATACCCTTAAAAGGGATTAAATGCTATTCATTTCGTGGCATAGAATCGGCACTACTCTTAAGGAATAATCTAATTTATGCTTCTGCGCATGAGAATTGCAGATATCATGCACCAAAAGCAAGTCTTATTCTCCTCGTTTCATGTATTTCGGCTCATAAATTTAATCAACATCGTCAGATAATGGATACAAATTAATTAAGTTTTCATTACACAAATAAGAGGTAAGTTCTTTTCTCTGACAACAATATTCCCAAAACTTTTACTAGCAAAAGTGAAAAGATTACGAAAAAAATGTGATAAATACTGTGAACATAATTAAATCGATAATATTTGGCAATTTTAATAGAAAAAACGGTCATTCACTCTCCTGAAATCAATGAAATTACAAAAAAATAGAACGAACATTTGAGATTTCGCGGTAATTAAGAACTGTTTCATCTTCAAAAAAATGTTTTGATACATTGTTTAAAATTTGAAGATAAAATTATTTTATCTTGAAGGTTTAAATCTCAAAGTCATTGTCTCCGAATCCTTTAAAATCAGTTTGTCTGATTATTTAAATTATCTGCAAAATTTATCTGATAAAAAGGGTAGACTTTTTTAGAAGACAGTTTATATCAATAAACACTTGTAAATATTCGATAAGATATCAGCCTATATCGTATTTAGCATCTGAAAATTTCAATTCAATTTATGAACAATTCAGTTACATAATATGAATTACGGATAAGTTTATATCCAATTTTCTTTTTCGGATGTTATCATTTGAAGCGTACAATGCTGCTGGAAATAGAAAAAAGAGAATAAAATTACAGCTTAAATTACGGTGCTAATATCGTGATTTTCTTTTTCAAAATTACATCTTTACGCTGAGGGTAAATGAAAAAACAGCGGGAGTGGTCTCTCCTCAACATTCGTGTATACCCGAAGCCCCCACCGCGTAAAAATTATGGACCTATGGGAAGGTCAGAACGCTACGAGAGTTCTGAATACTCCCTCAGAGACAGTGGCAAGACGTAAAAACAACAAACCAAACGAAAATAAAATACGCTAAGTGGAAGCAGAATGCGCCAAAAGGGAGAAAAATGACACAAAAACCGAAGAAAAAGCGCCAAACGTAAGTACGTAATACATGAAACAAGGCGGATCTAGAAGACGGGGCTGCGTTAGATCAAATCAGCACACATGCTGCGTGAAGAATCCAGTTAGAAATATTGAATATATGCAATTTGAATACCTTCTTTAAACCGTTAACACGAAAATTGGACACGAATCTACAATTAAGATTAGAAGGTCATAAAAATTTCATTTATCTTACTAATTTTGTTAAAAAGTTATTAAGTTCAAAATTATGTTATTATACGGACCAACGGACAGGCAACCCTTTGACGAATTGGGCCCACAATTTTATACGGACCTACATTCATGATGATAAAACAACCAAATTTTATCCATTTAGCTTTTCAAGTTTTCGAGTTATAGTGTTTGCATGAAATTGGACAGACAGACAGACTTCCCCGTAGGCGGATGTTGTCCAACATTTGAAAGAAACCTACAAATTATGTGTAAAGATCATATACCAAATTTCCTTCCCGTAGCTCTAATAGTTTTCGAGTTATCGTGTTTACAGACAGACACATAGACAGACATAAATCCGAAATTGTATTTTTGGACTCAGATTCGTCAAAATCTCGAGTTCGAAATTTTTGACGAATACAATACTTTCTCCTTGTATACTTCGTATACGAGAAAGTAATCATCTTCAATTTATTCTTAAAAGTTTATAGGCAAAGTTATAGTTTCTAAAATATTGTTTCCAACAGGGACGGTCTTAGAAAGTGCGGGGGCCAAAATGAAACAGTTTTGGTCTACATTTTAAAAAAAAGAAACTCAGGATTTAGAGCTAAGAAAAAAACACGCTTGAATGCTCTTCCCTCGTCTTTTCGTATACTACCACAATATAGCGCGTTTTACTTTTTCGTAATATAATAAAAGAAACAGAATGCAGATTTTGCACGTTTTCCTTTCTTTCGATTAGATCCAAAATTTGATACAGATTACAACACCATATATAAATTTCATTTATCCAGATTGTTGCGTTTTTGAGTTATAGTGTTCATATATTCACGATCAGACAGACAGGTAGTCAATTCTTTGATGGAATTGGTTTAAAATTTTATATAGAGCTATGATTTTGGTGAGAAAGCAATATGCTAAATTTGATGATTCTAGCTTTTTACGTTTTCGAATTTTCATGTCCACATGCATACGGACAAGAATAGAAATTTTCAATTTTGGTGATATGACTATACACCAAATTTCAGCCGTCTAGTTTTTTGCATTTTTGAGTAATTACGTTCCCAGACACAAAATTCCTAAAAAAGTTTTCTCGGACTTGCCTTACCTTAATTTCGAAACTGGTCTGAGCCCAGTGTAATTGCATTCTGGGGCGGGGCCCAATTGGTAGCAATTGGTCCAATCGGCTAAAGACAGGCCCTGATTTCCAAACATAGCCCATTGCCTTTTGTCGATGTGCTAAGTCCTGAAGTTCACAAAAATATACAGGCTCGAGAATTATTAGGCACATGACAAAATTATATAAATCATAAACTATAGCATATGGGAACTAAATATCTTTACTAAATTATGATAGAACTAAAAGTGTTAATAAATATCGATGTCAGATCCCTTGATTGCGTGTTGTAGGTTCAAGCTGTACTCGATTTCACGCCTCAGTCTTGCAAGCAGTTGAGGAGCTATCGAATTAATAGCAGCTGTGATACGGTGCTTCAGTTCCTGCGTATTAGCCTAAGGGATCTGATACATGCGAACTTTCAGAAGATCCCACTTGAAAAATCCAAGTGACCAAATTCTAGATTTCGGATGGCACGACTGAATTTTTCTCATTCATTAGACATCAGACCACACCTAACTCCATCATATCGGATTTCTGGAAATAACAATATTGTTAAACAAAACTTTAGGAGTCGGGTAAGTAATGCGAAAACTTCGGGACAACGCTAATATTCCTATTTATTTTTTGCGAACTTTTGTAATGAGTCCAATTATTATCGGATACCCTGTACATTCCGGAAGAGCATGCTTGAGGGGTGGCAACCCACATGGAAGAATGGTGATACAGGCAGGAAAATCTATAACATCATGCCCTCAGTTAGTCTCCGTCCCGCTAACTGGATTAGAGAGTATGTTATCTTCTTGTCTCAACATGGATCTTTCCCTGCCTACCTCAAAAGGTTTCACCTGTATGACAGCGATTATTGTAGTTGTCGTGGAATTGGCACGTCATTTTACTATGTCACGGACTGTATTAACACAGTGTCTTGGCATATGAGGAAGCCAGTGTCAAACTTCGAACAAGAATGGCTGAAAAAAGTCGCCAATAATTTCGTTTCCAGACATAAAATTCGTAGGACTGTAAAATTCATAAGCGGAAACAGAGATCTTTTCCGGCCTCCCTAGCCTTCAACTCTCCAGCGAGCTGAACCAACAAGCTCCAATTTAACGGACAGCTCCCCCCCTTTAAATAAGAAAGGTAAAACAACATCTAAAGAAAAGAAGACGACGAATTACGAACTAATAGTGTCAAAGTGAAAATGCCTGTGCTGCACATAGAGTAAATATTTCTTTCTTTTTCTGTTTGCTTCGTTTTTCGTTTTTTCTTAAATAAAATTCCTGTGTCTTGCCTATCAAACCATTCAGTGACCGCTCTGGTCACGGGTACGGAGGTAAGAGACGGCGTTCTGGTATGAATATTCCCTGGATGAAAAAGAAGGTTAGTATTGGGCATTGACCATTGATGCACAGTGTCGTGCACGTCCTTTTCCAGAGGAAAACAACGTAAATGTTATATAACTTTGAGGGTAGAGTGAGCATTGTTCTCGTGAAATTTCTTAACAGGTATGTGATTAAAACTCCTGAGAATTTATTATTTACTAGCTAATTTGCTGACAATTTGTTACTGGTCGAGCTTTATATCAGGCTTAAAAATAAACAAATCAATTAATTTAAGCTAATTAATGAGAAATATGCTAATCCAATTATTCTTTACATAATGATATCTTTAATTAAATTTGTTTTCCAACATTTTTGTTTCATTGGCAGTAATGTATTTAAATGAATCATGTCTTGTCCAAATCCCCATGATATTAAAATATCCCGATGTCATCCAGTTTAGGATTCCGACCCAAAGTTCAAGAATCTTCAACCTACAAAAGGCAGCTGTATTTTACCATAGTCCAATGAGAAGAATAAGGTTTATCAGAAGAACTTAGCCTTAGAATATCCCGATGTCATCCAGTTTGGGACTTCGACCCAAAGTTCAAGAACCTTCAACCTGTAAAAGGCAGTTGTATTTCACCATAGTCCAAAGAGAAAAATAAGGCTTATCGGAAGAACTGTGTCACATCGCCCTGCCGTAGTACCCGGGTAAAACTCAATGACAGCCGCTGAAATAGCTCAAGGGCTGAGGCCGGAGTCCTAGAAACCAATCACCTGGCCACCGCCCGACCCCTCCCATAGGAGGTACGTACTATCACTGGTGGAGAGACCCAATCCCCACCAATACTATACCCGTAGGGGAGGCGAATTCTCGCTTACTATCCGGTGGCAACTCATATCCTTGTGCTCTCGCTGCCCCTCCGTGGGGGTAAGAATTAGGTTTAAAAATAATCTTTTCAAAATATTTGCATGTGAAAAAGGATTATTGCTAATAAGTTTATGACAACAGTTATGACACTATAAAAACACGCAATGTAAATTCTCATTTTTGTTTCGAATGTTTAATTTATAATTAGCCATAGTCAGAAAATTTTACATAAGAAATATTTAAAAACGATTCCAAATATTTGGCAACTAAGCAAAATTTTTGAACAACGAATAACTCATCTACTTAATTATAGGCCTAATTAACTC